>WYDF02106779.1:0-10484 GCA_009867245.2 Adranes taylori
ATGCTTTCTAACTTCTGATATCGAAAGGCCATGCCCGATCATTCCATTCGGATGTCATCCAAAAGCCTAGCACATACACAATCACTCCAATCAACCACACAGTCTAGTTTCCATTCTCCATAGCTAAAGAAGAATTGTTTCTGGTAGCTGTCACTTGCACCAAATGGTCAAAATCTTGGTTACTAAAGAGGAAGCTGTTTTCTAATGTGAATCTAGGAAAGAACTTTCTTTGCAGCTAACAGATTGATGTAATCATCTGCCTATCGATGAAGAGAGTTATTTTCAGTTATTAGAAATGGTTTCTCGAATTAGATGAGGCAGAGTATCATTCCTCATGAAAGATTGATGGCGACTGTCTGCAAGGTGCTCCTATGAAGAGATGAAATTTGTAACTGACATTTCCCCTTAGTCATTGAGTCAAATTATAGCGCGGTCTTGTCAAGCAATCACTGCTTGCCTACGAGAATACTTGAAGGTAAAAAAAATCCAAAAAAGTACGCCATACGTCCATTTGGCAATCGTATAAGCCCACTATAAGTTAAATAATTCATCATGGCATACAGCAAGTTCAACACGTTTTCAATTGCATCTTCAGTTTGAACGGTCATTTAGATTCTTAACTTATTACTACACAGTTCCGATCTCATGCATCGTACAGATAATTTCTACTTAATAGAAAAATTATCCCATCGAGTCGAAATTTCTTTATTTTGAGAAAGATTTCTTCAAATTGACCAACTCTAGAAATATTTTGTCGCATTAAAGGGCTCTATGCCAGTTATTCCTGGTCATTGAGAATGTAAAAACCTATAAGTATTGTAAAAATGGGAAATGTAATAAACACATAGAGGTGATGTGGTAGTGAAGAAAGCAAGAGTTGCAATTGAACGGTTACGAAAATAATCGAGTTGGAAACTTTAACGTCGATTAAGATTGAAGAAGTATACTTGAAAGTGTTAGAGGCTGAAAGAAATGGGTTATGCATAAATGACTGGGCAAGAAAGCATATAAAAGAATAGGATGGTCGATGGAATGATGGATTGCGAGAGAGAGGATGCTGACCGTGGATGAGGTGGTGAATGAAGTAGAAGTGAGGATGAATAATGTGGATTTGCAAGAAAGGTGGGGATGATTGAGGAACATTAGGTATAAGGGTAAATATATAGATATCAGTATTGGAGAAGAGCTACTGGAATACAAGATGGTTAAAGTGAGCATGGAGAGAACACGAATGATGTAATAGATACTGCTGGATGACGAAACATGAAAGAGTATGTAGGATTTGTGGGAGAAATGAAAATAAATGAGAGCACTGGATTTAAAAATGTTTGGGTATTGTATGGACAGAAAAAGAAAGGGATTTGGCTGGTAATATTAGAGTGTTTAGGAGGAAGAATAAAAGGGATAAGAATAATGGAACGAATTATTAGGGTTAGGAGAAAAGGGAGATTTCAGAATTTTGTTTATTGTGTTTTGTTTTCCAGTTGTTGTTTGTTTTAAGTTAAGTTAAAATTTGTGTTAATTTTGAATCATTAAAGTCAGTAGCTTAAAAATGTATGCCAATAAATTGGACTCCACCTGATTACTTCAGCATAATCTGAATAAAAGTAAATATGCTAATTGCGTCTCAAAACATTAATATTGCGCCCATGGTCATTTAATCACTTTACCGTAATAGTGGAATGGCAAGGTGTACAAGATACATAATGAAATAAAACTTAATATAAGGTAATATAGAAATGACATCAAATAGAAAATGTGAAATATAGACACATTCAGAAATATATCTTCATATAAACCACAGCTAAAAAAATTATTTGATGGTATATAAAACTAAACTGAGAGCATACACCTGGAGTAAGAGATAGCATGTATTTAGGATATATCTTTGAGCGAGAGACCATACTTTTATGCTATTTAGTGAAACTCATTTGAGGATCAAAGAATTATCCAGAATACTCTGCACTGCGAGGAAGAGAGGAAGAAGTCGCAATGATCATCAAGGATTCTCTGAATAATTATAAAAACATTGGGAGTAAAGACCAAATTGTGTGGCATTTTTTTGTACCATGACAAGGTAACGACAAGTAATTAATTCCACAGTTGTACTGATTCTTTATCTCTGAGCATTTAGTTCAGGTACTCCTAGTTACTCCTAGGTACTCCTTGTGCTTTCTTCTTATACGCGATTAAAAATAAACAGAAGAACGCCGAATAGAAGATGGACGATTTCAGCAACTTCAAGGAATAAGTGAATGTATTATGACAATGGGAACGATGTTTTTAGTTTTCATCTAACCAAGTGTAAATATATGTATTGTATGGCGCAGAACACAAGCATATTAGTCACGTAAACCACAATCAGTGAATATGTTATCTTATTAATCATTCAATACTAAATTTCTAAGAAGATAAAAAAAAAGAGTAAAAAAAACACTCAAAAGAAACCAGATTAATATGAGTAATACACATTACGAATAATAAAACAAGTAAAAAATGTATGTCACGTAGAAGGGCTATTATGAAAAATGGTAAAAATAAAGCATCAATTTTTTCTGCGTACTAAATATTATAGAATGATTTTTATCTTTCATATACCATGTACGTATGTAATACGTATATGTATATTATACATATACGATTCGTGTTTTGAGAATTTTCTATATTTTACCTTGGTACTCTTGTATTGAAATTACTGCAATCCGTTAATACGCAATTCAAAGAGGGGGTAAGAGGGGGATAAAGAAAAAAAATTTTTATATAAAAAGAGTTATGTAAAAAAAAATTTTTCTTACTCAAAAAATTAAAAGGAGGGTCGATTTTGCGGTGTCTATTTGCCAAGCGGTGTTGCCACGTTTGAAGTTTAACCAACTTTTCGAAATATCTCAGAAACAATAAAAGATTCGAATAAATTTTATTGTATATCATCAAAACCGGGTTCCTTTTGCATGCTCAATAAAATGACCCATCTACTGGATGAATTTTTCTTCATTAGACCTGAAGGATTTGCAGCTCCAACAGTGCCTGGGGGAGCCCCATTCAACATATGCTGTTTAAAGTGCTCTAGGAAATATTACCATTAGTGGTACGTGGTTTCCTATGGCACTAGTACCTGCAATCATGGGTATGTTTATGTCACGTTCGCCCGATGTTATGCATTCAAGTTGTTTTGCTCCTTTAGGGCTTATAATGCGAGGTGGAACGTGAGCAGTCGTGTTACCAGTCTCGTCCACGTTGTATATGTTATTTGGTGTAAATTTGTATTTTTCGTGACAGGCTTTAAGGTTTGTTAAAAATTTATTAACTTATTATTCTTAAAGATAACTTTGGCTTCGATTGTTTTAGAAACAATCGAAGCCACTCTCTTCCTGCCTTTTTATCTACTTTCCATTTTACGGGCAAATTTTTGTGGTTTTCATTGGCATATTGGTAAACCAAAACACGAAATTCGTATATATTTAAATCATAATTTAAGCTAGCTGATAGCACCAAATACTCTGCTAGCTATTTCTCTTCTTCTTCTTCTGTAAATATTTTTTCCAAATTCATGGTGCAATTTTATATGACGTGGTAGTATTGATTTGATAATATTTATAATCGAATTGTTTGTTCATACACCATTTATTGCTCCTTGAAGACCAATTGCATCAACCGCTTCTTTTTTGTCGGATTTACTTCGACACATGGTGCTAAAATAAATAAAAGGATGTGGAAAACTGTACCTACTGTTGATAAAATTTCAACGCATTTGAAAATAATTTACACAACTCATGTACCTTGGGACGGTCCCGTGGTACATGCAAATTCCTCTCCCAATGTACAAGTAATGGATCGCTGTTGAATGACTTTTAATATTTTTTGTAGGTTAACAAATCCATCATTCCAATGTAACCATCAAAATTAGAAAAACATAAATTATTATCTCTCCTGATATAATGTGCTTCAAATTATATCTTTAATAAGTATATAATGTCACTAAACGCACACAAAAGTAAAATTGTTGTAATCGAAAACACAACACATCACCAATTGCGCGAATAAACTTTATTTGATCATTATGAAACTTGGCAATAATATGTATCTTTCAGGGAGAAGGTTTTTACATTATCCACATTGTTGTAACTCGCCACTAGATGACGCTGTAATACATCAAGTTCTACACCGTTCAACCGATCCCCATGAAAATTTGAATACGAAGAATATTTTTATGCTACGGCAATGGCAGAGCTGGTCGCGGCTAAGTCGCGACAGTTAGAGCATGACGCAGGCCGCGGCAATTAGGCATATCGCTGGTCGCGGCAAATAAGCAGTAATTAGATCATATCACTGGCCGCGACAGTCAGGGCATGACGAAGGCTGCCGGCAAAGTCGCGGCAATTAGGCATATCGCTGGCCGTAGAAAATCCGCAGCAATTAGGTCCTATCTCTGGCCGCGGCGTAGCCGCGACAAATATGCCGTGCCGCTGGCCGCGGCAAAGACCATGTCGCGATAATTAGACCATGTCACTGGCCGTGGCAAAATATTTGATTATGTCGCTGGTCGCGGAAAAACTGTAGACGCCGTAGGCAAGAATGAGGATCAGGTAGGGGCGCAACAACGTTTGCCGGGTCCGCTATATATATATATATATATATATATATATATATATATATGTGTATGAGTTAAAACATTTTTAATTTATAAGCATCATGATAAAAAACATCATAAGGAACAATTTTTCATATAAAAAGTTGGAAAAAAATGTTTCTTGCTCAAAAAAAAATAAAAGAAATGTCGATTTTTCGGTGTGTGCTTGTACGTATGCATGTACATATGTCTGTATATTCAAGAACTTCTCTTTCCCTATGAGGCCGATCTGGATGAAATTTGGTAGACAAGTGTAGATTATGAGCCCACAGAACGGGTTTTTTTTTTCATTTTTTTTACAAATCCAATATGGCGGACAGGAGCAATTTTTTTGTTTTTTGTTCATTCATTTCGTATTCAAACTGGGAGATTGAAACTTTGCACATATAGTACTTTATATTATGCGTCGAATAAAGAAAGTCCCATGTTGCCAAATTGTACAAGAAGCGGTGTTGCCACGTTTGAAGTTAACAAACTTTTTGAAATATCTCGGGAACGATAAAAGATAGGAGATTCGAATAAACTTTATTCTATAGGCTACATAAAGGCCCGTCGATTTTGTTTGAAACATTTTTTTACAAAATCACAATTTAACATATATACAGGGTGTTTTTTGTTTCGTAACTTTAGGGATCATTTTACCGAAAAGTTTGGCAAGAATATTTTTTTAATTTCTTGCGGCGATAGTGCGGCCTTTACTACGTAAGCGATTAAGCGACTTTAAAAAAATCGTATGCAAAAGCGCCGGAGTCATTTGACCTTGAAAAAAGTGTACTGCTTTAAATATGTCGCTTTCTATGAAAGCTGGGAACATGAAACTTGGGAAACTTATGTAAGATCAGGGAACCTCAATTTTGCCAGTATGGTCAACTGAATATACTTGACCGATTCTGAGCAATAAATATTTTTTTTCAAGAACGTTTTAGTAACATCTTATGTATTTTCTTATATTTTGGTAGCCCTTGTGATTTGCTTTACAATAATACCACATATGATGGGTCTAGCTCTTACCATTTCAAAGATATGACCCTTAATAGCTTAAAATTTTGCAACTTGTCGCCATGGCAACCGACATTCAACAATCGTATTATATACATGAAAGACATGCGTAATAGCTCATATGTAAAGTAACAGGAAAAAATATTTTACGTTGTATGAGACATATAAACCGCTTTCGCAATTGAAAAAATGTTGTTATCAGTGGCGGGTACACATTATAATTTTTGGAAGGGCTCGAAATGATTATTTTATTGAGAAATTCAGTTTTAAAATTAGAGGACTGAAATTTCGCTCGCACATAGTATACTGTATTATGCGTCGAATGAAAGTAACCATCCCCGCAAAATTACAAACTAAGATATATACAGGGTGTTTGTTGTTTTGTAAACTTTGCGATGCATTTACGGCGAGTTTTTGGAGCACTTTCTTTCATTTATTATTAATATTTAAACTAGTGTACCCTAAATATAGCCTACCCATCAATTCACCGCCGGAAAAATCCCAGTCCGGTGTCCTTCGCTCGCCAGACTGTCTTGAATTTTTTAATTCCTCTACGCACATATTTGCCAACTCAAAAATCCCTCGATCCTCATATTAGCCTTCGACTGACAACTTCATCAATTTCAATTTGACGCAATATCATATAACTACATAAGAAGCGCCTTTCTAGGACCTATCCGGTTTTTTTAATATTTGCCGGGCTGCACGCTTTTACAATTTTAATATATAATAAGACTAGTGTACCCATGAATTAATGTACCCATAGTAGTAGGCGATTGCGGATTCTGGACAACCCACCAACACGCCGTGACCTTATCTCAACTCGTTCGAAATGAAAAAATCTACATGCATCATTGAGAGTCTATGATATCATTGAATATGATAGCTGTTGAATGACATCGAGATTTCGATATTGGAATGCATCTTCAGTACAATATTATCACAATTCCTTGTAATTAAGTGATAAATAAGTATAAATATATGAATATTTCCAAGTTCAATATCAAGGACATTTATATATACGAATACAACTTCAGTACAATATTATATTAAAATTCAATATAGGAAAATTATTACGTTCAATTTGGATTACATTAAAGTTTTATATTTGATTATTTTCAATCTAAATGTAAGCGATGTGTACTTGTAACGAATTGACATGGAGCAATAGCTTAGTTCCTCTTTGCATGACAACAAATTTACAAGACAATACAACTTGAATATCATATTCTCATATGATGTCGTTCCAAACACAAGCAATAATAGATCATGCCATCGAAGGTTGGAAGCGTACTTGGAACGAATTGAAGGGAGTAACGAAAAGTGACACACTTTGTATACCATCAAATTCTTCACTGCATCAATGCATACCATCAAATTGTTTGATGGTACAAATTTTATCAACATATTGTTCAAAGAGTAACTCTTCATGAATTCAGGAACCGATGAATTCGCCTACCCGTGAATCCCTCGTATTTGCCTACAGCGCAGACAGTTTTGTTGTCCACATTGCCGCGGCCTGCAGCCGCTCTTGATTCACTTCCTTTTCAAGTAATTTCTGACAGGGTACCCTGACATGCTTCGCACGTCAGACTACCAAGCCCTTTTGAATTTGAGTGCCCATCAATCTCCCCGGTCGGCGTAAATTTTTGACCGGATAGTTCCCTAACATTAATAACACTTGATTTGGAAGAACTGCAACTAAGCTTTGTATTGCGTTATAGGAGACTTCCAACGTTGCAAAAAAAAACGTTTTTGGTTTTAATGTACCAATGTCGCAAAACTGTGAAGATTATAGACGACCTACTACTACTTCAAAGATATTAAGCAAAGAACGTTTCAATATTAGATGTAGCATTGTCGTGCTGTATTTCAGATATGCGAATAGCACAAACATCTTTGTATATATATATACCATAGATACTATATTAATGCAAAATTACGGATACTGATTTTTAAAAATTTTTGAATAACAGTGGCAATAAAATTTTTAAAGAATGAAAAATAAATCAACTTATTTATATATTTGCCTACAATCGGCGAAGTCTTAAAGCACATTCTATAGACAGAGTATACTATTTACTAGACAAAGTGGACATAATATTCATTACATTGACGTTGCATCTAATAGCCTCGAGATAAATATAAAATAAATGATAATGTGCCGGTTATATATGACGCACATTACAATATTATACACAGCAGGGCAACGCAATGGTGCAATGTCAGACTAAATTTACATAACTTCAGTCAGTAGGGTGTGGAGATAAAAATCCACATACAAAACATACATTTGTAGGGTTACCAACGTAATGTTACAAATATGCTTAGGCATTTTATATTTTTAAGACTCATTTAACTTGACCTAATTCTTTCGCTCTTATCCAGAGCATGGAGCTCGACGAAGTTTCTCCAGCCCACTCTATTTCTAGCAATGACTTTCAGCTCTATAAAATCTTTCCTTCCCTCTTTGCCTCTTCAACTGTAGTCCTTCCTTTTGCCCTGCGGATTCCAGAACAAAGCTTGTCTCTCCACAGAATCCTGGGTTTTTTTTTCGGAGCGTATGACCAATTCATCTCCATTTTCTTCTCTTGATTTGAATGGAGATGGGTTCCTCTCTCGTTTGCTTCCAAAGATCTTCGTTATATATCAGATTTGGCCAGAAGATTCGGAGAATTTTTGTGAGGCATCTATTCAGGAAGATCTACAAGCAACTGGTGATTTTGGAGATGACATCCAAGTCTCACAACCATATAATAGCACTGCGGAAATCTATCTTGCCCTCCAGAGCGGACACAGTTGAATGAAGGCCCCATTTGCCTTTCGTATTTTAGTGTTCGTACATCTTAGGTGTATGTCTCTATAATATTTACGTTGGAGGAGTTTATTTTCAGACCCACAATCTTGACTTCGCAGTCGAGGTCTTGGAGTTTCTTTTCCATATTAAAATGGTTCTGTGAGAGTAGGTAGATACATCTGCAAAATCTAGATCCTCCAATCGTTCAGACAGCTTCCACTGTATGCCCCTCTTTGTTCCATCTGTAACTTTCTTCGTCACCACATCCAGAACCGATAGAAAGACTGTTAGAGACAGAAAATGTTCAGTAAAATTGAACAGTGAACATATATAAAATATTTTTCAAGCAATCCTCGTATAATTAAGATTTTAATTTGTTTTAATTAGTAAAAATTATGCATACACAAATGTTTCAATAAGTTAATTGTTTTGTATCAAATACGATCGCATACGCGATGCCAAAATCTTCTAGAAATAATTACATTCAGTCTACATTCTGTCTAGGTCACGATCAGATTACAAAATATATTTTTTTATTATAATGCATGTAAGTTAATCAGCTACGTAAAAACGCACTGATATCTATGACGAATTGTGTATGCTCTACAAATGTTTCATTATGCCCATTTAAATTAATATCAAAATATATTTGGTACATGACTAAATTCCGATGTTAAAAGAATGTTTATTTTTAACATGTTTAAACTTTTATTCTCTTTAATAAAGACAAAGTTGTTTCTCTGATTTACATTTAGCCACTACGCTGCTTTGCTTTTCTCGCAAATTTCCCTTAAGCTTGTCTAAACGAGGTGTCATACTTTTGTTTTCCTTTTGATAAATTTATTTATTTAAATTAAATTTAAATTATTTTTTCTTACTATTATTTAGAAATAATATTTTATTTTTAAGGCATTGAGTATATTAAGCTCAGCTTACGTAATAAATTGAAAGCAATCAATTCAACGGTTCAGAAATTTAAAGCTGCATCAAACTAAATAATTTTCTTTAACAATTTGTATAACCAAGATTATCAAATTTGTATAACCAAGTCTATTTTATTTAACTAATTTTAATGTTCTTTTTTTCATTATTATTGGATAAAATAATTAAGAAATTTGATTTAAGAATTTTTGTTTGGAAAATGTGAGCGAAATTTAATGTAGAAAGCTATTGATTTGTAAAGAAACATTTGGCTATAGTCATAAAAATATTTCATACGGAAAGATTCGTTTTATTGGTGCCATCAAACGTGACGTCGGAAAAGAAGCAAGATTTGAGAATATCGTAGTTATCATCTGCTTTAAATCACATTAAATTACCACCTCTAAAGGGTAATGCGCTCGCTATTTTAACCTATTGCTCCAGTTCCGTCTACAAGAGACAAACTTAGTTCCCGGGCTCTCGCCGACTTAGTAGCTTAGATATGATATTCATTATCAGACACAGTTTATCGATCAGTTAAATTTAAATAAATCATGTACATTTTATCATGTAAATTGTTATTAAAATTAGTATAGTAAACGCACGTTATAAAACAATTCCCGAAATATCTAAATGAACCTGAATTAGCACACACCCCGCGACAGTCCCACTGCTGCTACAATTGTTACATAATTTTGTTTTTAACGAAACGGGAAAAGCATTCACGTGCAGTATTGTAAAAAAGAGGAATTCTCAATGCATATATGGATATAGTAAATTAACCCTCTTACTAACCGCGCCTAATATAATACTGGGCACGTCAGTTTAATGGTCTTACACGAAATGCCAAATAATTCAGTTCAAAAAGCCTCTATAATGGCTTTGCATTTAGGATAATAAAGTATATTGGCTTAGTAGATTATGTCACATATTATATGTGTACTTGTCAGTAAAGAAATTACTTTTGCCACTTAAAATTATTAAAAAGAAGTTTTATGTGTTTCAACGTGGAAATATATTTTCTGGAAATCATTTAAACATTTTTATTTTTAAAATTAGATAACTTCTATTCTTTATATCGTAATAAGAACCCCTTTTATTGTCTGACAAAGATTCTTATTTATATTTTCGCAATATATA
>WYDF02106790.1:0-10484 GCA_009867245.2 Adranes taylori
ATCAACAAGATGAAAAGTATTTCGAAATTACAGTGAAGGAACCGAGTACCTTCTTGGCTTAGAAATTGTACGTAATACAGGAAACTATTATACATGAACGAAGCCAAAATAAGCAAAATACCAGCTGATTCAAACACAGTACTATGCAAAAGTGAAAGCAGCAATGAAATCAGCCTTCAGTTCCATATCGATAAGCTGTAGGATCTTTATTGTTTACAGCTATCACTGCTCGTCCAGACATAATGTATTCTGTTAATGTTGTAAGCAGATTTCAAGGTAATCCCGAGGCGAGTCACTGGAATACAGTTAACGGATTGTAAAGTATCTCAAATCTACACCACGCATAGGCACACTATATACTTCTACTCAACAAAACATTGATCTGATCAGATACGCAGATTCCGATTATGTAAACAGGATATGTATTCAAACTTTGTAATATAAGTTGTATAAGTACACTTGATGTGCGATATAACTTTATAAGAGAAAAAAATTGAAAATGACGAATTAAAAGTAGAATACGTGCAAACTAACGATCGTCGCTGATAATTGCCATCTGTGAAATTTGAAAACTTTAGAAATAAATTAGGCATAAAACTGTGGGAAGTTTAGAAAAAGAAGGGGCGTTGAAATGTATTCTAAACCGTATTAACAGGTACGCGCGCATATACGAGTTGGTACTGCTGATATATGCGTCAATCAGTTGATTTGTCATTCATGTCATTCATTTTGCGTATTATCAAGTTTATCTTTCTTTATATTTTGTTCTTGCTTATATTATATTACATTTTTGTGTATGATAATGGACTATATTGCGAAATGCGACAAGATAATGTGATATATTATTTACTACTCGCTTGCGTACTGATCTATATGAGAGCTTACGACCGACTACTTCTCTCCCGCTGTAAGTAGGAGAATTGCAGCATCCAAGCAAGCTACGGCCTAAAATGCACCAATGAGGATGCAATAATTAATAAACCGAAATTTCGACAATAGGCACGAATATTTCGATAACAAGTGAATATTTAAATATGTGATTATTTAATTACGACTTCTAACGTCTATCTAGATGTCAATAATATTTCAGCTATATATGTATGCACTTAGAATAATTTGAAAATCATAACAATACACAAAAAGATACATATCATAGAATTATATTTACAGAATTTGGTATATCGTTCTCGAAAACCAATTCTACATGCTGCTTGTGAAAGAGCTGCATGGCATTGTACAAAACATTTAGTTAATGAACGTAGCGAGGAAATTCATATGCTAAAAGATGAATATTATCCGATACATTACGCTGTACTTCATGATACGCGATTTTTAGAACTGCTTATTGGCGCTGGAGCTGATACAACAGTTAAAACTAGTACCCAACAAATGACATTACTACATGTCGGTTAGTAGTTTAATAATTATTTATATTTGTTTACACGTATCGAATAATTTTTACTTACAGCATTTCTGGTAGCTCATAAATCGGCCGAAGACACCATATCAACAATTCGTATACTACTCGATAATGGTTGTAAAGAACTGATTAATGATCCCGATACTTTAGGCAATACTCCTTTACATGCACTAATCGTTAGATACGCTTTAGAAGAAGCACGATATGGCTATGATAAATGGAACAAATGGGATATTTTACATTTAGTTAGGTTAGTTAATATATTTCATGTTGTTTTTTCTTTATTTAAAAATTTTCTGTATTGTGTTTTTCATGTAACTCATTAAATCATTTTTACCAAATTTCTATTGATAATATCTATCGTTAACATAGCTATCTGCTATCAGCTATCTGCCTTCTAATATGTGAAAAGTGAAAAGAATTGCTTTTGCCTTTCATAAAAATAAACGGATATCGAAGGCTTCTTTCTGTTTATCTCTATTAATCTTCTCATCAAAATAAAAATAAACGATTGTAAAAAATCATGCCAATCGTATGGTCAATTAGACAACATAATAGAATAAAGTAGGTTTATTACCTATGTAAGTATATTGTCAAGATATAAGGTACAATTGAAATACTCAATAAATAAAATCACAATACTCTACTCCAAAATGAAATCAACGTTTATTGTTCTTAAAATATCGTGACGCTTTTCGGTGTCCACAAGTATCCCTTCTTAAGACTACAAGAATTATTGAAACAGTCATTATATCTGATACAATATTAAAAAGGAAATTTTTTATGTGATTTAACAATTAAAATTCCTAACGAGTTGATAGAATTATTAACATATTAATCACACAATAATAAACATTTTTAAAAGCAATTGTATATTTATTGTGTATAAAATATTTTTATAAAATATATCATTAAAAGAAAAACAATCAAAATTGAATAATTAACAATTGAATGTAACTCCACCCTATGATAGAATTATTCCTTCTAAATATACTTTACTAACAATAAAAAGAATTGTAAGCAAAATTATCGAAATGAAATATTTTATATTAATGAACTTTAACAAATAAGCAAAAGATAAATAGCTGCCTTCATCCAAAAGAATCAATTACATAATACCGTATAAGAAAAATCTTCCTTAAAAATTGATTCCAGAAGAAAGAATCATAAAAATACATTAATTAATATGCAACCCCGTTTCTGAAACCAAACTAAATGTCACCTATTTGGTTTTTACACTTCTTTTAAATTCTTGTATGAATTATTCTCAGGAAGACTTTCAGCACTGTGATAATAGGGTTTTCATTCTGTAGTCGTCTAATTATGAAGCATTAGAAGTAGTGTGATAATGGTTGATTTTAGTCAGTTGCATGGTATTGTTGCAGAAGCATAAATGGCATTAAAAACATTGCTGAGCAACTGCAAGGTGTAGTAGCATCGTACGAATCCAATAAACGCGCTAGGAATACACGATACTCACGATGTTTGAGTCCGGATCGATAAGTGAAGTTGCGCTTCCACTGGAGTATTCACCTTACGTTCCGATTAAATTGTGATGTTGCCACATTGTTCGTTTAGTTTTTAATGAACAGATAATATAAACTAAATAATTACTGTATTATTAATTCATATATTTTATTTTCAACATACATATCAACTTATTATGATATTTAATGAAATAAATGATTAATAATGCAATGTATATTTTGCCTGATATTTTCTTGAACGTCAGTCTGAAACTAATCTTGACTTAAATTGTTGAAAATATTTGATACATTTATGGTACTTAAAGTATTATAAAATCCTTCTATTTATTCCGTCCTATTTATTCTATTCTTATCTCTTTTACTCTCTTTATGTTATAGAGGAATCACTTCTTAAAAATAAACGTTTTACACCAACTGAAAGATTTTAATTTACAAACAGGAAATCTATAGATGCAATGCTTAAATGAGTACACGCAAATTAAAACTAAGAATCTAAAGCTCTGTGGATAATGAGTAATACATAAATTATTAACAACAAATTTTGCACTATTTGGCAACAATATACAAGTGTTTCAAACTGCATCGCAGACGACGTATTAGTAGCGCGCTTGTTGTACTCGTACAACTCTCCCCTTGTACTTTAACAGCTAATGCCAGTAAGTCCAATCGCTGGTAATAGTTGTCATTGTCATGTTATTGCTCTCATTTATCTACTTATTAACTCTCCCCTTCTACTTTAACAGCTAACACCACAAAATTCAATCGTTCGTAGCCCCAATATGGTCTCCTAAAACACCCCAATGATACATAGAACCCATATGAATCCTAGAACCCCTAGTTTATATGTCAGAAGATGGCCCGAATAGGTTGAAACTGTAGTCACAATCTAAACAATTGTATACTACACGTGGTAGAAACGTAGTAAAAACACTTTCTACTGATCTCTAATAAAAGTCTGTTTATGTACATTTCAACGATTTATTATTATTATAAATTTATTGTTTCTTATTATATAAACATTTTAGATATATAATTCAATCTGGTGCTAAGCCCTCTATAAATCAATCGGGAAATTCAGCATTAGCCTGCGTTCTGAGACATGTGCGAGACTGGGACGTGTGTTATGAATTGTTAAATATGTTATTAGCGGAAGGAGGTATGCTAATTTATATTACTAAATAGAAGAAACATGTTTTTCAGATTTATTGTCACTTCCAGTGTTACCCCTACAATTAAGAAAAAATCATTAACTCGATATCTCTTGAGGCATTAAAAAAATTACATAGACAAAAAAATGCAACGATTCAGAACACAGAACTAAAAGCACTCATTTCGCTTTTTGAAACTTATCTTTTCTTGTATTTATTTAAATTTTGATATTTTTTAAATAATTTTTGTTGACAAGTGTTTGTACTTTTGCGACATTAGAAGAAAATCTAGACCACTCCACAACTTTTGTCTTAATAATTTTTGTCTAAATAACATATAATTTTGTTACATTTATAATAAATGCAATTTTAAGGCTGGGTTTATCAGGTTTTAAAGTAATAACAAAACAACAATGAATAATAATAATAATATGGTCATCAAGTAATAAAAAAACACTGTATCAAAAAATATTTTGAAATGAATGTATTACAGTCTTGTAGAAGCAACTATAGGATATGGAATTATCACATGGGGAGCAACTAGTAATAAATATATTGAAAGAATTTTTATTCTACAAAAAAGATTAGTTTCATAATGTACGAAATTCCCAAATGAGAGACTTACAGAGATTATTTGAAAAATGTAAGAATATTTACTATATATGGGCTTTACAAATATGTATTAAAATACGTGAAACAAAATTTAAATAAATGCCAACAGAACAGCAATATTCTTAAGCATTACGCACGAACAATAATTTAAGTAAGAATAGAAAGACAAAGGTTAACAATAGCGCAGGCTAGAACAGACTACGGGAGTCGAGCTATACAAGAGGTTACCAGAGAATCTGAAATCGGTAGATAGCATAAATAAATTGAAACGGAAATTGAAGAACTAACTAATCAAGGTAGCGCTTTACGGAACTAATGAAGAAAGTAAAATATTCAATTTAATTTCTGTTACTTTACCAATAATATGATCTACTTGTGTATTGATTATTAGTGCATTATAAAAACATATTGGGGTTAATAAATCATTATTATTAACCCAGATATGCCTGAATTATTTTTTCTCTATTTGTTGGTAAAATTGTCACAAACTTGCCTAACATTTATTAAAACAGATAAAAAAATATTTGGAGGAAAAATGATATGTCGGAAAGTATTTTCCAGAACATAACGTCTTTTAGGTAAAGGTCGGAGCAACAGAAATATGTTGATTCAGTTGAACAAACATATCTATAATGCCGTTATCCAATAGTTGAGAAAATATCTGAGACGGAGATAAGTTTGTTTTGACATCATTAAGTTTAGACCATGACCATGTTTATAATTTCCAATCCTTTGGTTCCTAATTAAATTTTCTTTGCCCTGATTTTAGTAAATTGAGAGAAGTACTATCTTCTCAATAGTCATTATCTTCATCCATATTCATACGTTTGGCTTCTGTCCTAGGTTGACTATCAAGTAAATTGTCTACTACCATAGTTTCTTCAGCTCCCAAGTCTTCCGTTAAGCCTCCACACGAATTTCATCATTCTCATCCAAATGGCGAAGAAGTTCATCTATTGTCAATCCACTAAAATATGAAATTATTTTTAAATCCCCTATATGCCTACTGTCCTTAGAAAAGGACAGCGCCATTTAGCAAGCTCTTTATTACAAGCTGTCAAAATTACTTAGCGAACCTGCTTCTATTATATTTGTTATTTTCATAATTTCTAGCTAGAAAATTAAAGAACAATTATAAAGAATCCTAAAAAAACATACCCATTTAACTCAAGGTTATTAGGGTAGGCAATTTTTTTATATCTCACTTTTAACAATCAAAACAGACTCTGTTACGTAGATATTACATATAGGAATTGCAAAAGCAATGCCATCTATTATTTTTTTAACGCCATCTATTTGCGAATTGATATAATCCTTACTACACGTAAAAGAAGACACCTATATCAAACGTCCTTTTTTAAGGCCATTAGGCATATGTGAGTAAGTAATAATACACTCTGCCGGTTTCAGGGCGATCTTCTTGAGTCTAGGTACAGAACCTCAGATGCATTTTAAAATTTTTCGCGAGGATATCGCGTTTGTAGGCGTGTTGTTTGAGTTTTGACCCCATTGTTCCCCAAGAGAGACGGGTGTCTTGTCTCTGGCTTAAATTTTGCTCCAAACTATGACTGGCTGCAAATTATGTCGGTGTTTGACGAATATCGATGGGGACCAGGTCTTATCGTTTTGGTGGTTGTGGGCTTTCTTCACGGTGAATAGCTTTTCGTCGATGAAGATGATTCGCTTTCATCCCTAACCTGTGGGCCGACGCTGGTTTTTTTTGCATATTTGTAATCGCATGTGCTTGTTCTCGTCCTTGAGGAGCTGACCTTTTCGGAGTTTCTACGGGCTTTAACGAGGATTGAACGTTTATACTTGACATGTTTCGGGGTAACAATTATCCCTTCTTCAGAAGAACTTCAGCATGACTGTGACAAAATTAATGTCTTGACATTTTCGTTTTGGAAAAATTTATAATATATTATAAAATATAATAAATTACTATGTACATGTTTCAGTATTTTAGTAGCAAAAGCTACTAAGATGTTTTAGAAAATTCATGCTATTTCATTTAAAACTTTCTGTACACCATGATTGAAGCCGTAGCCGTAACACTGAAACGTACAAAATTTACTTTGATTTACTTTTAAATGAAAGCATCAAAATGGAGTTAAAATTAAGCTTTGATTAGCAATATTCCCAGAAATTGTGCAATGAAAACTCACAAAAATGTGGCGGTTAGAAGAACCGTTGAAGTCATAAAATTTTTGTTCTTATTTTTGGTGGTCTTAGAAACAAATAAAAAACCTCGTTTTAAAAATCGCAAACGGTAATATTAGAAAATTCTAAACAAATACTCCTAGCTAACTAAGCGGAAAGAAATCAAATTCTCCGAAGAAATCGAACGTGCTGCTTGACATTAATGGCTTTTTTATATAAACATCTACTGCATCGACTATAGGCGGACGTTTTTTGTTCTGTCCGTTTTCTTCGTTCTCAAGTTCTGGCTGGATGGTTTCACGAATTGAATTTATTTAGCGCTTTATATTATATTAAAATTAAATTATCAAATTAATGATTATTAAATTATTATAATGGTAATTAATTCATATCCAATTGATTAACAGATAAGAACTTATATTCTAAATCGGCGATTTGGTGTTCACTATATTTTAGATCAAATGTAAATTGGAATTTGACATTTTTTTTTATTGATATTTAGTATAGTCATTAAATATTGTTTCAGGCGATCCAAATATTGTTGGACGAGATGGTTCAGTGCCTATAATGATATGTCTTGTTCCTTTAATTAATAAAGATCCTCTCCATCATTTTACACATACTATGAAGGTAATTATCTCTTACATATCTTATAAATGGTTTTCCAACAAGAGATGTGGGAATTTAAATTGATAACACCACTCAATATTTTTGTGAAAGTTATAGTATAGAAGGAGTTAAAGGAGCTAGAGTTAAGGGAACTGAAGGGAATAAAGAAAAACATTAAAGATATAAAGCTGAGAATGAAAACGTGAGTAAGGAACTTGAGGAAAAGGAGATAAAGTGGCTTAAGGAGAAATCTGAGATGGAATGTAGAGTAACAGAATTGGAAGGCAAGAATGCCAATAGACAGCGTAAAGTGAAGAGACGAAACATTAAAGAAGAAAAATTGATCAGAGCAGATTATAAGAAGAGAGAAGATGAGAAGGATAATAGAGGCGACGAATTTAGAAATAGGAAGCAATGCAATACAGTATGGAGAGGCGGCTGACAATAAAATATAAAGAAACGCAGTGAGAATAGGAAGGAGAAAATAAGAAAGGCGGGAAGAGGGAATAATATAAAAATGGTGTGCTGGAATGTAACAAGGTTAAATAATAAGATAAGACAAGGATATAAAAGATTATTTCGATATATGATATCATTGGATTAGTGGAAACATGGATGGAGGTAGAGGGATGGAAGGAGATAAAAAATAAATTGCCTGTAGGGTATGATTGGAAATTGCAAGGGGCAAAACTAAAGCAGGCAGGCAAAGCCAGCGGAGGGATTATTACGGGAGTGAGAATATAAATGAATTATATACAAAGAAATGAATGGCAATGGGAAGGATCGTGTGGAAGAATGATGAGTGTAAAAGGAAGAAATGGATGGTTGTGTGAGAGGAATAGAAATGAAATTTTTGTTGAATACGGATTGGAGGGAATTTATGGGAAGAATGAGTGAGATGTCAATAGTTGAAAGAAATAATATAGTGTTACTAACGATAATGGGAGACTGGATTGCGAGGATTGGAGAAAACGGAAACGAGGTATATGTGGAAACGAAGTCGAAAGATAAAATAACAAATGTTGAAGGAAAGAGGTTGTTAGAATGAATGGAAAAGGACGAATTGGCTTTGGCGAACGGATGTATAAATGGCGATTGAAGGGGAGTTAACGTTTACGGGACATGGTATATGGGACATGGTCGCGGATAAGTGATAGATTATGTAATTATGATCGACAGTGCAAGACTATACTCGGAATATATAAGGAGTCTGAACACTTTTCGGTGGAATTGTAGTGAAAGTTTGAGAACGGTAATTATAGTGAAATTGCGGAAAGTTTAAGGGCAACAAGAGACGAATGGTACATTTGGAATAAGAATGACACGGAGACAGAATAATGGAATGAGATGGAAAGTATGTATGAGGTCGTGAAAGAGGTAAAGAAAAACTTGAACAGGAAACAAGTAGGGGAGAGAGTAAAGAGAAATACAAGGAGCTAATATAAGGTAGATGATGGATGGATAAAGAAGAAAAAGAGGAAATACTAATGAAAGTGAGAAAAGGTTAGAATGAATTCAACAAAGGACTAATTGTACACAATATCCCCCTCGGATGTTCTTACAAATGGCCATTCTTGCGATGAAAATTTTCTTCACTTAATCACATAATTACTCACAAACCGTCATTCGTGATTGGGAAAGGTGTTCGATCAATTTTTTTGCCTTTTGGAAACCGAAATGCGACGCATTTACTTGTTTGCAAATTACAATGACCCTCGTCACTGAGAATAATTTGATTTAAAAACTCATGATCGTGATGATTTCCAGCATCCAATTAGTAATTGTATGACATTGTGCATGGTCTACAAGTTGTAGTCTGCACATCGTCATTTTATTCGAAACGTTCAAGTTTAATTGTTAACTTCATGATAGCTCTGTATCGGTGCTTCTCTAAAAACCTGTTATAGTTTCAGTTGTCATCAATTATCATTGTTATAATAGCTGTATGTTGACAATTGCAAATGTGCAATTTAAAGTTACACCTCTTATTGAAAGACTCATTACTAGAGCGGGAATATAAAATAAGAAATACATTGATTGTATTAGAATTTCTATTGAGAAGTAACTATTTTGTAACGATTTGACAAATCTTTTACTTTTGGAGAAGGATTATTTATTTAATTAGATTTCATTTTTTTTTACCTAATACACTTTATTTTAGGTCTGTTATTTGAATTGTATAAAAATTCTACTGAAATATGGTGCAAATCCAAATTGTAGTTATAGAGCAAATCTAACGCCTTTACATGTACTAGTTTTTACCGTTACGGAAAACATCAATTTGAATTGTGATACACAGAAAGCCTCGAATTTTGAATTCATTAAGAATTTGCTCATACTCTTATTGACACACGGACTAGATCCGAATGTGAAAGTCAGCAATAGGACTCAACATATCTTACAGCCTTGCATGGATATGGTTCAAAGTGTTAGAGATTGTAAAGATATATGTAAGTATATGTTCAATGTATTTTTATATTCTTCTTTTCTTTTCTACATCTTTTCTATTAGATGTATAGAAAAGTAAATACAACTTTTCCATTAAAATGTGTCTTTAACTTAAAGTTTCTGTAACATTTTTGTATGGTTCTTTCAGCTGCAGAGGTAGAAAGGTGAAGAATTTAATTCCAATATGATTTGGTCCATTTTGGGATCTAGGCAGTCTCCATCGTTGAAGGGTAAAGCTGTTTTTGTTTCGTGTATTAAGTTGTGCACTTCTTCCATGCGCCTTAGAATGTCTAAAATTTTTCTTATCCAGAGTATGTTCTGTAAAATAAAAAAAAAACCAGGAACAGTAATCCGCGAACTGCATGTTGCTGCAGCGCGAATATACGGTACCAAGCCGTCGAGTGACCCCAGAAGAGATTATCGTATGAGAGTACACTGTGAATGACTCCAACGTAGGGCATGCGCTGTACCTCGTGAGAGATTTCTTAGAAGGGTAATACCTTTATTCATTATGCCACATATGTAGTCCTCCCACATATGATGCCACATTGTAGTCCTCGTGAGAGGACCAGCACAGAGTAGGATCTAGCCTGACTGAAA
>WYDF02106801.1:0-10483 GCA_009867245.2 Adranes taylori
TAGTAAATAACGTAAATACTGAGGTTTTAATTTATGTCTCATAGTACCTAATTAAATAAACATCCATTAATAATTATGAATTGCTTACTACCTACAAGAATTTATGATCAAAAATTTCCAAAACATTCAAAAACTTACTGGAGATATTTAAACATACCGGTAACGTAGCGATATAGGATCTAGTTTAGTAAGCTATACTTTTGTGTAAAATGTTATTTAATATTAATTATTTGAATGTAATTACTAGTTAATTTTATGTAGTTTTAGCCTGATGATGCTTAGTATATAAATTAAAGAAAATAAGGCAGTACATTTTTAATAAAACATAAATAAGCATGTGTTCAAAAATACTGCATTTCATTTATTTATGAAATAATATCAACAAAATATTATATTTTACTTAATATCAATATTCATTTATTTTTTATAAAATGAAAGAAAATGAACAACGATTACAATATTATGGCAACCATTCCGCATCTTGTTCTTCAATTTTGACGCCACTATTTGAGAATCTCGCAGTTTCCGTTATATGTTCTTTAGTTTCTTCATGCTGATGAGCAACCTACAAAACAAAAAACTTTAATTACTAGGCGATAACAAATACATTAGCCTATAAAAAGAATAAAAACCTTATGAAAGGTTTAGGCGTGTGTCAGCCACATCTTACATGACTTTGGAAGTCAGAAGTCAGCACCGATTTGTCTGACCTACAGAAATTCATTATTACGAAACTCTAAATCTGAACATGTTTCAACATTGTTAAGATAAAGAAATAAATTTCACTATCAAAAACTGTTTTATTATCAACGAATCTACAAGAAAAAAAAATGCGGAAAATTTTCCGCAGCAAATATTTATTTATTGTACTTATTTATTACACCCTAAATTGAACTTCTAATAATTTATAACTTTTTTTATAAAAACAAGGTAAACCATACTGTTATAGTATTCCAATCAGTTTCAACTAATTAAAAATAAAGTATTTTAATTACTTTTTAAGTAATTCATATACTTTGAAAGAATAAAACAAACCTAAAAAGTATTTTAAGTACTCAAAAAGTAATTCATACCAATTGGTTCCGATGAATTCATCAATTTTTGTTATGGTCTTGAATTCAGCAGTACTTATTTCTAGGTAAAAGATGTATATTTACTTTACCAAATATATTAGATGGCAGCAGCTGGTTTTGATTGAGCTAGTTACTCATCAGCAAGTCTTTAAGACAAATTGATTTTTGAATTCTTCCACAACAAAAATTTTAATCAAAGACATACAAATGAACAAAATCTAAACTTCTTGGACATTAATATAAGCAGGAAACAAAACAAAAATGAATTTAGTATTCTTTCATAAATATACACATATCATACACATCTCCATGCACCTAAAACCTCACAAACTTACTGCCTACTCCTCTATGAATCCATAGATTACTTAAAATTCTCCTCAGCGCAGCCAATTATAACATTGAACCGAAGCACCAGCTAGTATTGGCTATAAAGAGTAAACAATATTTTGAACAAAAAAAATCAAAAGATCCTTAAACTTATTTACCAGGAAGAACGAAAATTCATACAAAACAATAAATATATCGGTAGTCCAACAAACAAACAACAAAATACCTGATAATAAAAAGTTGGTTTCAAAACCAATAAGAACACAAGCTAATATATTAAAAACAAAAAAGGACAAACTAAGTGCCTTTGAAGTCAATGAGTTGAGTTGTACAATCTGTGATGACGCATATATACTCGTAGATCAAACTAATCGTAGTTTTAATTTCAGATTTAATAAACATCTCACTTCCTTTAGGTTAGCAAAATCATATTCACACTAAGCCACATATTTACACCTAAATAATCACAAATTTACAGATAATCCTATTATGCAAGATGTACAAAACAAAAATTTAGATATTTGGGAAACAATTGAAAGTAAGAAAAACCAAAATAACAAGTAATCTTCTCAACAAACAGATAGATTTATATAACTCACCTATAACCAACTTATAATATACTAATCTATATTCACCTATAACAAAATCCTAATTAGTACATACCTTCACTCACCACACCCCACCACGCATTCATTACCTAGATCAGTGGCAGAACTTGAATATTTGATTTTTATTTTAACTCTAATACAAAACGGTCGTTTGTAGTTATGACGTTCAAGTGAACGCCATTACCGCCAATTAAACATCACACATGTGAACGCCTTTAGTGATGTTTTATTATTCTTTTAACAGATATGCCTAGAAAACGTCAAAGGGGGATGTCCAAAAGACTAGCTCCGAAAACACATATCATTGTTGAGAGATAGACTATAGAATAGGCTACTCCGCAACTAGGTCGCAAACCAGTTTTTAATTAACAGCAAGAAAGTGAAATAGCTGATCAGGTTAAGCTCCTGGGATCATTGAACTATGGATTAAACGCCGCAAATTTGCGTAAGTTTGCTTACAAGTATGCAGAGCTTAATAATGCCAAAAAAAATTATGAGAATAGCAGCATAACGGATGGATTAGATTGATTGCAAGATTTTATGGGATGCAACCCTTCTGTTGCTGTATGTAAAGCTGAAGCAACAAGCTTAAATAGGGGTTTTGTTTTTAGCAAAGAAGAAATAACCCAGTTCTACAAAACGCTTAGTAACCTAATGGAAAAGCATAGGTTTCCTCCCAATAATATTTAGAATGCTAACAAGACAGGTATCACAATCGTCACAGATTCGGGAATGGTGCTTGCAGAAAAAGGTGAACGAAGAGCAGACCCAGTGACGGGCGGCAAACGAGGCACAAATATAACAGTTATCTGTGCCATGAGTGCGGCTGGGAAGTTCAAACCACCAATGTTCATCTTTCCCAGACAGAAGATGACACCATTATTAGAAAAGGATAGATCACCTGATGCATTGCATTTTTTAATTATTGCAAAGAAAATGACATCGCAATGCTATGATTCCACCAAAAAGTCTCACAGAATACAACCTCTTGATGTGTCTTTTTATGGATGTTTGAAAGCTCCTTATAGACACGAATGCAACATGCACAGGAAGACACACTTGACTTGATGGCTCAAATAACTCCATATGATGTTGGATGTTTATTCAATAAAGCATATGCACAAGTTGTAAATATAAGCAAAACAGAAGCAGGATTCCATGCCACGTGATTCTACCTTTTGGATCTAAATGTTTTCACCGAGCAAGACTTCTTGGGTTGCATTGCTGATGAGCCAAGACTCAGACCAACCCACTCAAAATACAAACAAAACTAGGGATAATCTTGGAGTTGAACAGTCTCATGACACGACTATCAATCAAGAACCTGTATTTCCAACTACCCCAACTATTGCCCCATTTTCAAAGCCACAAAGGCAGAGAAAACAACATGCTACCATATTGATAGAAAGTCCATTGAAAATGTTTTAGAAGAAAAAAAAAACGAAATACAATAAAACTGAAAAAATGACCAAACAAAAATTAAAAAAGCAGGAAATAATAAGAATAAGAAAGGAACATCTTACAAACGCAAAATTTTGTAAGATAGTTCTTGAGATAACAACGATGAAAAAAACAAAATGTTTGCGGCAATGATAGTAATGATGAATTAAGCTTGGCCTGTGAACAATATAGTAAAAGCAATCTTTGTGAAGAATTTGGAAGAAACAATGAAATATGATATCACTGTACCACATGCGGTATGTGGTCTCATGCCATGTGCTCTGGATTAGATTCTCCAGATGGATACATCTGTGATTTATGTAACTAAAATTATACTTAATAGTGCTTAACATGATGCTGCTTAATAATGCTTAACTGTGATTGTAGACTTTGCTTTAGCTGTTCAAGATTGATCTCTCTAGTATTTGTTAATAACAATGGATCTCAATTGTTATATTTCCAAAAGCAGGTTTGACTGTCATTACCCCTTTACCTTAGCGGTATTACGTACCCACAGCCAGCGCAATGGCGCTCAAACCAGTTTCGTTTTTGTAGGTTTTCCTACTGATTGTAGGTGACATATTATTACGTTTTGCGTTGAAATGTTGATTGCTCAATAGTTAATCCTTTGTTATTTTTTCAAACTATTAATATAAACCAAAATTTGCCCGAGGCCGAATTCCAGCCAATGCGCTGAACCCGCCTCGCTCTGGATCTGCCTATCATACAATATAAAACTTACTTTATCGTACGCTTTTTTAGCACCTCCAGCTATATACTCTACACCTTCACCAATTTTCTCGCCAGCTTTCTTGAAAACATTGGCTACGGACTGTGCTGAAAACGTTTCGTCATCTATATTAATATTAGTACCATTTTCTTCGCCTTTCGGACAATCACGTTGCGATATTATTGACAATTCGTAAGGATCAACGTTGAACGATGATAAACGAGCACGTATCTGAAAAATGTAATCAAATAGTAAGTAAATATATTAATACTCAATAACTAGCCTACCCTATAAAACCCAGGAATCCCCCGGTCGCCATATTTGTCTACGGCACAGACAAGTCCGCTGCCCGCTTTGCAGGGCGCTCTTAAATCACTATTGCGCACGCCAGATTGCCTTGACCTTTTGAATTTGGGTATGTACAAATACGCCAACTCATGAATCTCCCAATCTCTATATATGCTTACATTGCGGAGCTACATGGTTCGCTTTGCCGTGACCTACACCTTCTCTTGACTCACTTTTGGCTAATTTCTGGTTGCTCGGTGCAGATCACTAAATTAAATCAGTAAATGCAGAACTCAATTAAATTAGTTTGCAGTACTAACATAATTGAGTTCCCACCGAGCAATGGCCATAGCAACAATGAAATTCAAACTGAAAAGATGTACGAAGAAACGAGAAATGCTTTGTATAGGCGTAAGAACACTGCATGCTGAAAATATCAGAACAATTGTGCAGAGCGAATTAAGCGCCAAATGGAACAACCAGAATTTAGATGAGCCGAAATTGGGTAATGAACTCGAGTTTACATGGACAAATATAAAAGAAGTTATTACTGTGTCACGCGGACCAGGCCACAAAGATTAAACCTGGATGACTGACGAAATACTGCTGATGATGGATCTACATCGCAGCTACAAAATCAATGCTACTAAATACCTAGAAGCCAAAGCCAGCCAGTGATCGTGCTAGTGTTCTTTGAGTCACACGTATTTTCTCTGTTATTATTATATTTAAGACTGGGATAACGCACCGATTAAATATTTTCCTATTTAAGCATACTGGAATGTTTGACCTCAAGATATCAAATGGTGCCATGTAAAACTAATTCTACGTTTCATCTCATAAGTTTTCCTATGTGATCTCATAGCGTAGCTACTTGTAAGCGCTGAACTGTTCAATAAGGTTATCTAGTATTATCTAGCGTAATACTTAGGGTTATCTACTCCCCCTTAACAAATATGAGCTTTGTAAGGGCTCCACCTTGTTGGCATGATGATACCAGTTTTAAGTTTTTGAATTTACCGTAATTAGTACTACTAAAATATGTACTGGTAATGTGGAGTAACTAATTTTAGAACAGCAGGTGCTTAATAAATAGAAGCACACAGCATAACGTCTAAATAAGAAATCTCGTTGTAGTTGCCGACCACGGATTCTACCAAGCCGCCCATCCGCCTGGAGCTGTTCCAAAATCACTCTAAAAATGGTAACCGCTCCGAGGAGTGTTATTTTTTCTGTATTTTGGAATAGGTATTGCGTTTGACAGCTGTCAAATAAAATCCAATATGGCGGATGACCGGACGTTTCCGGTTGTCAAAATTTGAGTGAAAAATTACTAGATTTTTTAGCGAGAAATTTTTCATCGCGAGATGTGAAATTTTGAATAGCTGATGGCTGACTAGCGGTCATTTGAAAAAAAGCAATATGGCGGACTAGCTCTAAATTTAAAATTTTTAAACGAGACGCGGCGGGGGCGCGCCTCGACATTTTGCAACTAGATTTTTAAAATTCACTATACAAAGCATATACAAGTTTAGAATAGCTGTCAATTAGGAAAAACAATATAGCTGATAATGTCAGGGCTGGGGTATTTTCTAACTGTAGCTAAAAAACAAAAAAGAAGAAGACATATAGCGGGCATTGGGGACTGCATTAGGATCTTATTATACTCAGAATAGTCATCATCATTGAGATCCGTATATATCATCGTCATCGACTATTTTCGTATGTTTAATAAAACTATCACATCGATCGAATGTATTCGTAGACTTGCAACAACTGAATTTAGCGGGATATTTAAAATGTTTACGGGACGCAGCGGGGTGCACCTTAAATGTATTCAGTTCTAACTAGATTTATTATTGCATTAGATTTTAGAATAGCTGTCATTTGAGAAAAACAATATGGCTGATGACGTCAGAGCTGGGGTATTTTCTAACTGGATCTAAAAAACAAAAGAGTAGAAGACACAGGGCGTTCATTGGGAACTGCATTAGGGTCTTATTATACTCAAAATGTGGACTGGTGGGTAGATTAAGGAACAGATCATTGTTAGCTGTCATTTAGGGAAAAAAGCAATATGGCTGACTAGCACGAAAGTTACTGTGTTCCTAGCGATAGTGAGAACGATCGTTGATTATAAATTATCAAAATCATATAAAACTTTATGTATCCCGTTGAGTTCTAAAAGTTAATTAAAAGTCGTCGTCACCAGCATGTCAACCATAAAATTTATTAAGTCGCAAACTGCTTCGAGTGTAGGTGTTCTCGAAGAAAACAAACTATATACAGTAATAAAATTTGAAAAGTTTTTTGGGATTTTTGACGATTACATAATTGCTCACTTAGAAGGCCAGTCACCAGCTTATCTATCAAAAGGGTAAGATTTTTTTACCTGCTTTAAAAACGATCTATAACTTCTACATTCTTTTCCCAACTATTATTCTGACAACGGATATGTTGTTGTTCATAGGTATGCAAAACTTCAGAAGAAGAATATGCCTAACCTCAACAGCTCTCATCAAGTGGAAGTAAGCCAATGGGACTGGTTCGAAACATCAACATGTCTCTTTGTATTTTTATAATCTAGTCTAATGTTGTCGTTGAAAGCTTTAGCTATTGAAACTACTGTTATACATTTCAAAAATTATTATCATCTACCGCAAACTTTACAAGCAGAATTGATAAAAAGTAAAAATAAGAGAATTCAAATATTTTATTCGTACTACAACGAAAATATAGCATATCATATTTCATTCGCTGATTCCACGTGGACTCGTTTGATTGATATTGTAAAACTTGAAACAATTGTTCTATTCAAAAGACTTCAATTATCAAATATACATGAATGGGGTTTAAGAATTCTTTTTCATTGTCCGTTAAATATTTTCCACTGCAAATATCGCAACTGAGCAGAGGTTTTTTTTCATTTCTCCAATAGATGATGACGATGATGATGATAATGATGACGATGATGTCCATGAAAAAGATCGTTTCAAAGACTTTTTATGTGTGTTTTTATATGTTCAAGCACTAGAATTTGATACTATGCCGCATTCTTCACATAAATTATCGATATTGGCATGAACTCGGGTCAGATGTTTTCTTAAACTATCTTGTCGCGTGTAAAATCGCATCGCATAGCGGACAAGCGGACTTCTCATGGAGACGAAGATGCTGATAGGTTTTTCCACAAATATTGCATGTATGCATTTTGGCTAAAACAAATCCATAGAACATACATCGCACATTATTCGTGGTTGATTCGGTTGATTATTACCTAAACCACCACCAATAACAGCAATATCGTCATCATCATCATCATTACCAAAACCAGATGTTGATCGTTTTCTTGACGGGCTATGCGATTTTAAATGATCCAACCATTCAGCGCCAGAACTTGCCATCACCCCGCACTCGTCGCAAAGAATACCATCTTCATCACCATGATATTTATTTAGATGTTTTTTTAAATTATCGTGTCACGTGTGCCGATTCTTCACATAAGTTATCGATATTGGCATGAGCTGGGGTCAGAGGTTTTCTTAAACTATCTTGTCGCGTGAAAATCGCATCGCATAGCAGACAAACGGACTTCTCATGGAGACGAAGATGCTGATAGGTTTTTCCACAAATATTGAATGTATGCATTTTGGCTAAAACGAATCCATAGAACATACATCGCACATTATTTGTGGTTGTTTCGGATGATTATTACCTAAACCACAACCAATAACAGCAATATCGTCGTCGTCATCATCATCATCACCATCATTACCAACAACACATGTTGGAGGTAAATCCATTGATCGTTTTGTTGACGGGCTGTGAGTCTTTACGTGATCAGTCCATTCAGCGCCAGAACTTGCCATCACCCCGCACTCTTCGAATAATGTGGTAGAATTAGCGTGCATCTTCTTCAAATGGCGTCTCATCACATCTTGTCGCGTGAAAGTCGCATCGCAGAGCTGGCAATCGATGTGTGATGAGGTTCGAATTGAAATCAATCAAGAAGAATTAATTACATCTCTATCGGAAAGTTATATCTATCTTGAAGGCGAAATAAAAATACCAGCTCCGGTTGGTGAAGGTGCTGCTGCTGCTGCTCCTCCTCCCCCTGATGTAAAATTAACGAATAATGCATTCGTGTTTCTCTTTGAAGAAATAAAATATCTGCTAAATGGAATAGAAATTGATAGTGTGAAAAATCCTGGAATGACGAGTTTGCTTAAAGGCTATGTATCGTATAATAAAGCGCAGACCAATGCATTAGAAGATTCTGGCTGGTGCCCGACTACTAATAATCAAAAATTGAATTTTCTCGATAAAAAGAAGTTTTACAACAGTATTCCGCTCGATCATTTGATGGGCGTATTTGAAGACTACAAGAAATATATTATGCTGGCAAGACAAGAACTTATATTGCTTCGTAGTCGTACAGATAACAATTGCTATCAGAGCGATAACACAAAAGATGTGGAATTTACAATAACGCGAATTGATTGGAAAATTCCATACATTACATTATTAAGTGATAGGTGAAGGCGAGTTGTATACTCGCCTTTACGATGGAATTAATAAAAACAATGCCATTTCGAAAATGGTGTGTCTCTTCATGAACTTTCAGCATTGCGTAACACGAATAAAGATATTTTGAATGTGAAATCGTCAATGAAGAAGAACGTCCAAGATATGTGATTTTGGCGTTTCAACAAAATCGAAAAGATCAGTCAAAGAAGGATATTACTGAACTAGATCACTTCAGCATTCGAAATGTGAAACTCTATCTCAACTCTGAAACCTATCTATATGACAATTTGAATTTAAAAATAGCCGATAATAACTATACTACATTATTTCTAATGTACAAGAATTTTCAAGCTTCTTATTACAAGCGATCTGAAAACGATCCTCTATTCAACTATAATGATTTCAAAAATCATATGCTTTTCGTTTTTGATGTATCGAATCAAAACGATACGATCAAGTCTTCTGTTGTCGACATGAAAATCAAAATCGAATCTGAACAAGTTTTCAAAGATCAGGCTAATTGCTATTGTCTCATAATCAGCGATACGGTTTACGAATATACTCCGCTGAAAAATCATGCAAGAAAACTCAGCAGCAGAAAATTGCTGCTGTATAAATAGAAAAAATCAAACAAAATAGTTCAGTCGTGCTTTGATCATCTCAGCTGAAACAACGATTCAAAATGTCATCATCGTCGTCGTCGTCATCGCCGCCGCCGCATAACTGTATTATTGTGGACGTTCAAGGTTTTAATGTTCCAAAGTTCAAACCTAAAGAATTTAGTATACTCAATCCGAATGAAATGAGAATTACACATTATAGTCTTTTGAAACCTATCGTCCCATGGCGGTATCTACGAAACGAGTTGAAAGAACGAGCACTGTATCTGGAACTCTATCATATGAGAATTCGATATTCAAAAGGCGAAATACCTGTTTCGGAAATGGAAAATGATTTAATCGAAAATCAACTTGCTGATGAACACATAAATACTATCTATGTGAAGGGTCATCAGAAGGTTCAATATTTAGAAGCGTTGATTGAATCTAGAAAGGAACGTATCGCACGAGACATTCAAGTTATTAATCTGGAAAAACACACTGACTGTCCACTGTTGATCAAATTAAAGTCTCCGATATGTACCCATCATGATGATGATGAATACCGCAGTTATGTGTGCACACTAGAAAATGTACAAATCTTATACAACTATATCATTAATGGAATAGTGAATCCGAGAGAAAGAAGACTAATATTGATATAAAAATTTAATTTTTACATCTTACGTATTATATTAATTTTCCAATAAATATTCATACAAATATTTTTTTGGTTTTTATTTCTAGTATATAAGTTTAAAATTATAACTCAACTATTCAGTTCTTAGCAAGCATTTATATAGCGCGCATCATTTTGAAAATATTGTTTTGTAAAAAAATCGCGACGATGTATCCGAGAAAGCGTGAATGTTATGAATTTTATAAAGATTT
>WYDF02106812.1:0-10483 GCA_009867245.2 Adranes taylori
AATTTTTGGTCACCTGTCTACAACAATTTTATACATTAGATATTACGGGGCCAATACAACGATATTCAAAAAAAAGTAACTCTTTATTTTGCTTTTCTATTATGAATTTTGATACTCGCTGCTCAACTTCATGGAACTTTCCTTTTTTGGACCCAGTAAATTGTTTTCTTGAAGAATTTACATTCTTATACGTTATTAAATTTTTTCTGTTGAGACGGATGTTCACCTCTGGTACCCCGAATTTCCTTGCAGCTCTCAAATTATTCGTACTCCCTGCCTCGTATGCATGAGCCTTTTTTCTCAACACTACATGCGCTCAATGTTTTTGCGCATGTAGTGATAAAAGAATAAAATAGAATAAAATAAGTTACTGTCGCTAGAGCAAACATAATAATTATAACAGTTGCAAGAGACGTGGACTTCACTTATCTGTGAATCATAGACAGAATTTATAAATCGAGACTTCCCCAACTTGGCATGGGTAGAGGTATGCTAGGTTGAGATGGATTAGGATTAGTTTCTTATTGTTTAGTAATTTATTATCAGAATTTTAAACCTAGAAGAGCAGGAATATTAACAGCGGAATATTAACGCCACGTTACTCTAGGCCTATCATAAACGTATGCACCTTGGAGATTCCCCGTAACTTGAGATATTGCGTATCATTAGGATGAGGCATCTGGGCAGGTTCATCACATACAATTCTGGCTTAGGCATAGACATACTAACACGAAGATTGTTACATTCCATTACATAGAGCTCGAATTTAGTGCGAATCAATTTTTTAACAGGAAATAAGTAGTTAAAAAAAATGCGTTATATTTGGGCTACTACGGTAAGTATGAGTGAAGAACGCAGAGCTGATTGAACATTGAATCCCTTACGGCCAAAAGTAATTAGTAAAACAGTGACAAAAGTACTTTGGTGAGAATACATTAAGCTACAGTAGTTTCTTAGAGAAGGGGAAAAGTAGCGACAGAAAATGAGCGTAATCTTGATTGGAAATTAGCTAGCCAAAGAAATGAATAAAAGCTACATACAGACCACATTAAACGAATTTTTGGTGAGTAAAATCTAAATCTGTGTTGGTTAGGCTTTTTAGAAGAAAGTAATGAGTTGAACTAAAGTGTAATTTAATCCAAATTAAATTATTAATACTTTAAGCTGTCTCTGATGTTGGGAACTAGCGGCTGAACACTGAAGAAAATTCAGAGGCACCTGCGAAATATATAGGAACGTTATTAGGTAAATTAATGTTTGTGAATTGGAAGATAAGCGTAGAGACCATCTTAGTAATATGTACGATTGTGAAGCAATATTGCCGTTTATCGGGGGAGGGGGGCAGAATAACGAATGTGCTAAGGGCTTATATCACTAAGCATAAGTAATTACATGTTGATAGAGGCTTGATTCTTCTTGAAGTTGAAGTTGTTAAATAAGGTGCATATTCGGTCAATTGTGTCTTTGGTGGACTTGAGTTTTAATATTAGATATCACTTGGTTTAGGAACATTTTGCTGACTTTCCGGTATTCTGCATCACTGATGACTGCAGTTTTTTTTAATTAAAGTTAATTGTAAACAAGGTTTGCGAGGCTAAAATGTTTGCCTAAACATATTTATAATTGTGCTTAGCTTATTTGTGTGATTTAATCATTTATTTTGTATAAATTTGATTATGACTTAATAGAATTCATTGAAAAGTTCATTGGCAATTTGTGTAAGACATTTAATTGGTTCATTGGGTTAATAATTGGGTTGTAATGGCAGTCGTAGTGTCTGTGCTTCGAGAAAATTTAAGTGCTTGGCAGAAGAGGCGGAGTATCTTGCACAACCTGCAGAAAATCGGGGAACGATGCCGTATCATTAAGTAACCGTTAGAGGTGGCTGAGTACGGACTGCCTACTTAATGAAAGTAGTTAGTTAAAAATAAGTAATTATGGAAATTTGTTATTAAAGAATTTGTGTCTCCGTTTATCATCTTTCATTTTAGTTCGGGATGTGGTCGTAAATCTGGTTATCCGATTGGCTGCTGGACTAGTTTAGCGTTGGTTAACCAATAGGACTTGGTTTGTACATTAGGGGGAAAGTGAAAATCTTTTCTTGCTTAGCTGCATATTGTAAAAGCGGGATATTGCACTCTCGTCCATTTAATTGTGCATAACACATGGCAATTTTTTGTTCCCTCAATTTAATTGTATATATGCAATGCCTTTGTAGTGAAACGTAATTGTGTTAATTGTGGGGAAATGGTTATGGTAGTTAAACTGAGCATCAAGGCGCAATTGGCTGGTAAACCCCGTTGTAATAAGAAAATTGAGATTCTTGTTTGTCAAAATAGAGCTACAGCCAATTTTAAATTTAGGGACAACATCCCTAGGGCTATTTCCTAGGCAAATAGTTTGCGGATCAGTAGTGTTGGCTTTCACGTCGCATCAGCATCATTGTATTAGTTTATGAGACTAACGCTGTACGATGTGCAGCAACCTTTAGCTTGCCTGACAATTTGAAATTCATTTTACATGAATTTTTGCGCACATTTATATGCCTCTATTATTACAAAGAGATCTTATTAAATTAAATGACCTCACTTACCAAATAGTTATACTAAAATAAAAAGTAATACTATCAATAGATATTCTTATGCTGTGTTTTATTTTAGGTAATTTTGGGAAGCTGGGGGATTATAACTTCATAAATTATAACTTAATTACTCTATAACTTCTTCCTGCAGTAGAGAAATTAAAGTGGTACTTTTCGGATGGTACATTTGGTCAGGAGACAATCGCTGCCTTTTCCTGTCAAAATGGTTCTTTCTTACTCCTCACGTGGGGTAGCTCTGGCAGCGCCAAAACTGAACGTGGCAATATTTTCTTATTACGCTGAATAACTACACTAATTACGTGCGCTCGTTTAATTTACGTAGTAATATCATACCTACTAAGTAATATAAAATATTTTCCTTCTATAGTTAGTCAATTGTTAAATGATAATGCTAAAGAACTGTAATGTTTCATAGAATTTAGTCACTTAAATGATGTAGATGATTACTTAGTACTGACAGTACGTAAAGTAGATACTTGAGGATTTAATAAAAATGACTGTTTTTTCTTTGATACATTATCGCCCCTCTCGAAAACTTTTGAACTTGAAAGTCAAAACTCACAACTATTATTTAAAATTAGGCTAAATTCCGATTCCGAAATTACGATGATCAAAGTACTTTTAAACTTTTCAATGAACTCCTCAAAACATCAAGCTACACTTGATTTTTTATACAATATAATAAACATGATATAAATATTTTTATGCATTGAGATACTACATAAGAGAATAAATATAACTTCAAATTTTTCATCGCGTTACACTCGTTCCGTCCTCAAAAAATTTCGGCTCGAAATATAAAATACAAAAACGCATAGGGAATAAAAAGGATAATACAATGAAAATGGTACAAAAATTAATTTTGTCTGACACGTATGGATGTTCCTCGTGTAATATAATAAAATTGCGTTCGTACACTTTTGTTTCAGTCCAATATCGACCAATGCATCTTTGTAGTGTTGTTGTCGATAGCGTCTAAAAGACGGATTTGTCTAACTTGATACAACACAAATAACATTGTTGCCAAAGAAATTTGAGTTACTACAACTGTTTGACGATAGCAAATTATAATAAATTTGGCATATATTTTTGCATGACTGTCGTTGAGCACTAAATATATCTCAAAAGCGTTACATTAAACTGTTTTACGTTTAAATTATATCAAACAACATATCATCTTCAGTCACGTTTATTTAAAAATTTCTTTTAGCGAACGTTTTCTGGAACGAGGCCAATTATCAAGCTAATATTTGAGTGCCAAACAGTTATGTCAACGTTTAGTCGAACACTGTGTCATGTAGGCAAAAGCGTTTGGCACTCAAATATTGTCTTGATAATGGGCCTAGTTCCCGAAAACATACGCTAAACATAATTTTTAAATAAACGAGGATGAAGCCGACATGTTGTTGGATATAATTTAATGTGTAACTAGATGTGTTAATTGTTTGATATTAACCATGTTACAAGATCAGGTTGTATTGATCACCGTTATGTGGCGGTAATGAACTTCTAATGAATTTAGAATTTGTACTTTTTATATTCATATGTCATCATACTATTTCCAATTTGTCGCTCTCTTTTGACTCACAGTTTCATGAGCTTTTATTATAGTAATTTATTTTAATATGAAATTGTTCCTTAATTTTATTTTTTTTAATTATAGGTAAATCCAAATTTACTACCCAGTTTTGGTTGAATCACACAGAATTTCTATCATGGTAATGTATAAAGTTGTTTAGACTTGTATGAAACTTAAATTATGTTTAAAAAGCATTGGATAATTTAGATGGTTAATTAGCTTAACAGTCTATTAGATCAGTGTTTCTCAAACTTTATTACCCCATTGCCTTGTTTCACTGCTCGTACAATCATGTGGCTCATCCAAAACATACGGTTCTGAAATCAACCTCAACATTATATTGACACGTGTTGAAAATTTCGTCAAAGTACAACAAGTGACTTAGTCACACTGAATTTATAAAGCTTGTAAAGTGCACATGGAATTGAATCGAGAGCATTTCCGAATGATATTTTTTTAGAACATTCGAAGTAGTTTGTCGCAACAACAATGTCTTGCCAAGTTGTTTGCTCTATTTTTTAACGCTAGTACTCTGAATTCAAACTTGAACACATGATCTTAGGCCAGGTTCACTAAAATCCGCGGTCACCCAGGAAAACGCTAATGCTGCACGCGAGATGATTAATGAAGGTCGTCATACCGGGAAATCGAGAGTTGCTTGGGCATTTCTAAGACCTCAATTCAAAAGATTTTACATGATGAGTTGGGAGTGAAAAAAAATTGTTTCTCGTTGGATCCCGCATCTGTTGACCGAGGAATAAATTGTAGCTCGTGTTAGTTTGTGCGGAAGAACTCTGTATAGTTTCAACAGAGACCGCTCAAAAATCAGTCTACTACTTGGGTGTTTCAAAACGAGGAGAACCTAGCTAAAGTCATCAGTTCTTCCAGTGTGTCGAAAAAAATGGTCGCAACTTTTGTACCAAAATCCGGGCATGTGGCTAAAATTATTTTACAAAATCGAAGGATGGTAACTGCTCATTGACAGACAACCGTTTGTTTGGCACAAATAATTTCTGAGCTGCGAATAAACAACCCACAGCGTCAGATCATCTTTCACCATGGCAAAGCGAGTGCTTACACTACTCGACAAATATTTAAGTTTTTGGAGCAACTTGCTTGATCATCCTCCGTACAGCCCTGACTTAGTCCCAAGTTTTTTTTGCATTTTTCGCCATCTAGATTGCACTGCGTGGTGGTCAACGATTTTAATCACCTGAAGATGCAATCAATGTTTTCCAAGTGACCATTTCGTGCATACCCATTGCATAGAGAATAAGTCCCTTAGTAGGTTGAGCGAATGCGAAAGTGCTTTGAAAAAGCATGAAAGACTGAAATTTAAACTATTCCTTTTGGTTAAAGCTATATGCAAAATTAAAAAGACATCCCCGGCAGTTGATTAGCGCAACAAGCGATGACCGCGAGAGTCAAAACTCAAGATTGCGTTTGATGCCCTAACGTTCTAGCACACGCACTTCAATCTACTGATATCTGCGACTATTTTAAGTCCATGGCAAAGTTAAGAAAGAATAAGTGACAGATTAAATATAACAGATGGAAAATATTAGCTTGCATATTTTTCCCATATTAGCTTCCCATATTAGTTTGATTTTGATATACGTGACGTGGCACTGTCAAAGATAAATTACAAACTCATATAATGGACTTGAGATAGTCCAAGATATTGACAAATATTTATGTAAGGACAACATCATCTGGAGGAAAATTAGAGGAAAAACTGCCTTTAGAATATTTCATCGATAGGTTAGTATTTGTCAAAAACTACAGGCAAATATTTTAATTATACAAGCGCTTCACAAAGCACTAATCGTTATTTCTTGTTCATTAAGTTCCTCTACTCCAAGTGCGTGTGCAACCAGTGCATGCAACCATATTTTTTTACCGAAATTTTGTTAAAGCTAAGCGACGGCTCAGGCTTATTTATAAGTACCGAGATTTGAATAGAATTATTCAGTTTCAATTTTGAGAACTCAAAGACAAGACGTCCAGGAGCAGCAACTAGTAGTTGACGACCACACAAGTCGAGATAGTGAGCGGAGTTACAGTCAGCGACAATCGTCTGGTAGGTAACGAGTTTGGTAGACGATTTCATATATCTTACTTCGACTTACTTGCATTTTCATTCGCTTTGTTTCTCCTTCTACTTACCTATTTTCTATCCCACATAAGTCTAATCTACGCTCACCGAGGTTAGGCTCAATCGCATAGTAACGATAGCACATACGCTCACCGATTGTGGGTTGCAGTGTTCCTTTATGCATTCACCTCGTTCACTAGAGCATATCCTTACGCTCTCTAGCCTACGCTCTTGCCCTCTAGCCTATGCTCTCGGAGACTAGTGTTTGTCACTCGGTAACTGTAGCACTGGCACTCACCCAGATGTTACTATAGTGGCCTATAATATACTTGTTCAATGTTCCTGAAAAGTAAATGATTCTATGCTACGAATGACGGGGTTAGTTTCAATCGCTTAGCAATCTTAACACTTACGACCGCCGGATGTTGGGATCTATAGTGGTTCCTACTATTCTTGCCATTCTCATTGTCCGAATTATTTAGCTAGAATAGACCACCTGCCTCCCCGTTGTATTATACCCCGCCTTTACATGATACCCGCATTAATAGTTTGTTTATAATATTCTTGTTGTTCTTGATAACCATCATTCATGTGGTAATGATTTTATTGAAAATTTTCTTGTATTGATACTAAATTTTGCATTTATATTTCTTTCATTGTATTGTCAATGAAGACTAGTAGACTTATTTCGTAAAATCGTTTATGCTTTTTTAATAATTAGCAGTTCAAATCTTTTGCAGCTGCCCACAAGAATACGATCACCTGCACTACTTACGCACTTAACTGTCCGTGCGCTCAGCGAGGCCACTGAGGACCGGTGGAACAAAACAAACAGTTCCAACGTGCGATCTCATGTTGAACTGACCTTATTCCCGCGATTAATAATTCCGAAAGTTGTTATATTCTGGAAGAAAATAATAGTTTGCGCCATTTATGGCAATCGCTAGGACTCTCCATTACAAGCGTCGCAAGTGAGAGTCTGTCACAACTCGTAATTGGACAAAAAAACCGGATTGCGGAATTGCATCACTCGTAATAAATTTGCATCCTCCTAAGAAATTTATTTAAATTATTCAATTGTCAGCGTTATACAACTTGTAATAAACACATAAACTTTTAATATTTCAAATTGAAATAATCGACAATCGCTTGTATTTAAGTAGCTCTACAAACACAGCAGATGGATTTTTCGGCTGAAAAGAAAGGGAAAAAATAGAAAAGTGAACAAAAAAAAAGACAGACCGTAATAAAAAACTCTTGAAAGCTTCAACACATCGTGCGACAGGTACTTATATTAAAGCAAAGCATAATGAAAAACTTCCTCTTCGAAGAAAAAAAATCAGAAAAAATGTATATTGATTGATGCTGCCGTGCTGCTGCTGAGAAAATCGCATTACAACTTTTTAAATTTTCTATTTCCAATCAATAAAGATCTTATAAAAGCTTGTGAAGAGTTTTAAAATAATTCAGTTTTTGAAAATTGTTTCTATTGAAAAAGAATTGTACGCTATCTTTCAAATTTAAACTATTAATGTAGTTTCTAAAGTTGTACAAAGTTTCACAAGATGTGCCAATTTTAACAAAGTCAAATAGCTGATTGTTGTAATCGTAATTTATAAAATAGAAGTAAAAGTAGACGTTTCAACTAGAGCAAATGTTTTATAAAAAATATCGTATAAAAGTTGCTACAGTTAAATAACTTAATCTTTAAAGTTCTAAGCACAATTTAACACTTTTTAAGTTGCTAATTAATCATTGGAATTCGTCAATTAAACACTTTTAACACAGTTACTTGTGTCTGTCATCCGTCTAATAATAATAAGATACGTAAGTATGTATCAGCTACGTGCACGTTACCGCGGCGCACGTAGGTTAAGCTCGCTGCCTACTACTAATGTACTTGGCGCTGTATGCTCCAAAAATTATATAAATTGCAGCTCGTTTCATAGAGTTACACAACCCATAAAACGCGCATAGGTTACATTCTTTTGTGAATAGTAGAACGAGCAGGTCACTTGACAGAGATATCTTGCAGCTAACTAAGCTGCCCCGATATTTCACTGCGAGGAGGCGACACGCAGAGGCACAGTGGGCGTACAATACATCAATTAGAGGCATTTGCGAGAATGCGACACGCTACTAAGCCAGCGGGCGACAACCAAGCGCGCCAATTGGCAGCACGCAGAGCGAGAAAGGACAGGCGAAAGAACCGAACAGCTACCTGCGACACATAAGCTTATTACAAGCTTACAATAAAGAACGCTTTAAAATACAACATTTTAACTAAGCCATATAAGAATTTAATTCTTATTTGTTCTCTTTTATTTTTATTTCAGTAAAAAGAAAGAATTTAGAACAAGCAAATAATAACGTAGCTGCCACTGTTGGTGGTCGTAGGGATTTCTCACTCGCGCGGTTCGTTCTAGAGAACTAGAGCCTTAGCGCCGAGTGAGCATAGGAAAAATCTCGTCCCTGACTGATTTTTTTTAAATCTCATTTTAAAAAAAAACTTAATTTCATTTTTATATACCAATTCCTTTTCTCAGTCAGAGACTGATATAAATTTCAAATACCAAACCCAGAAGTAATTGCTGTTGTAGATTACAATGTTCAACGTCACAAACCGTGCGCCCCCAGAGGCTGCACGGGAAACACCGCCCCCGGACCATCGAAACGAGAAAAAAAATCCCACCTTCAGATCACCCAAACACCACAAAAAAAACATCGCCACTTGGCGACATCAAAAACTCTGAACCCAAAGGGTCAGCAGACAAGTGCCATTTAGAGCTAACCAGAGCTCTCAATTCCTCTCTGCCTACAAGGTGACCCTCACTTGCCTGCAACGGCTTCCAAAGCAACAAAAACAACCACAAAAAACCCAATCACTTCGTCTGCTGGTTCCGCACCTGCAGACAACACTCGCAACAAGGCACAAACGCCAAGTTCCGGCAAAACTCGCCAGGCAACACAGCCAAAACGAGCCAAAAGCCCTTCTCCTTCCACAAATTCCAGACCATCCTCATCATTCTCTTCCTACTCCTCAACAAGGGAATTATCCCTTGAGCCGCAGAAACAATCCTCTTACGAGTACGTCGTAAGGAACATTCAAAACTCTAACGCATCCCAAAAAGCATCCCCGTTTTTGCAGCTAACCCACATATCTCTTCTCAAAGATGTGGTGAAGACTTGGAAGGTCGAAGCAAGACGGCGCTCATCGCAACTCTCCAAGCAATTCCCTCCTAACTCCAAAAAACACTCTCAACAGCTCACAGGCCACCGTGAGCTCACTTTGCAGCCGCGTTTTCGAAAGGCACAGCCACCCAAAAATCCCAGAAACCGCTCTTATTCCCTTGTCGTCAAGGAAGTAACCCAGGATATTTCAGTCCATGAGGTGGAAGAGGCCCTCGAATTCGGAACCCGAAGGCTCCCAGGACCTCAAAGTCTTCAGAGTCATATCTAGACAAACCAACAAGCCACTCAATTTGATCAGAGTGATCACAAGCGACCGTACTAGATAAGCCACTCTCTTGCGCAGAGGCTTATATCTCTATGTCCGCTTCTACCCTGCGGAGTCATCCCACAATCCTACACCAAGCCCCAAGCAATGCACAAAGTGCTTTGCTATTGACCACTCGGTAAACGAAAGCCAAAACAAGCTAAGCTGCTCCAAATACGGCCAACATCACCATGCTCGTACATGCGAACATAGATTGCACCCACCAAGTGCATCGACTCACCAATCCCTCCAATCCCTGAGCAGAGGACTGAGGAAGATCTTGCGCTCAACCCTCCCGCCCACACAGGCGACCTCATCCGGGTCCTAACCTCGACCCTCCTCAATGTCTTGCCTGACAAACGCTCCCTAATTCAGGAAGCAACCGGGCAAGTCTCCCGCAACCTTTTACGTACGGAAATCTATATATCGTTTTCCAACAACACGGTTCCCATCGTGAATAATCCGATTCAATGGAGTTAACCATAGGAACTGTGAATGCCTGTGGAGTACGACATAAAATCTATGCTATTAAAAACCTGCTATTAACAGACATAGTACATATTCTCTATATTACCGAAACAAAAATCCAACGCGACATTAACATCTCAAACTTCAAAGTATTTCAACAAAACAATCGCTTAGGTAGCATGAGAGGAACCGCTCTAGCCATCCATAGTAATTATGCTAGTACTCCATTTCAACTTCCTCCAG
>WYDF02106823.1:0-10483 GCA_009867245.2 Adranes taylori
ATGTGTGTGTGTGAGGATGTGTGTGTGTGTGTGTAATTGAATTTTAAAAATGAGTCTTTAATGTTGACAATAGTTTTTAGCTTTAAGATGGGCCTAATTCCCGAAAACGTTCGCGAAATTTAAATCAATATATACTTGGATGAAGGCGATATAGCGTTTTATATTAACTTATTTTAAAAATATTATATCAGAAAAATATTTTAATTATAAAATAGTTTATTACCATCTATTATAGAACAATTCTTTGGAAGCTTGGTTACATGAGTAAATAAGTTAAAAATGTGTGTAATAAATTAACAAAACAACTCCACGGAATTAACATTGTTCTTAGAATAGAGTACATAAAGTTTCGTAATAAATTCAGTAAAATAACAAACACACCTAAAATACTCTGCATACTTATAACATTTAACCTTTTGAATTATGCAAATATGCGTCTTTTTGTACTAATATTTTACCTCACAAACGACGACGTTGTAATATAAATGTATATAACATTAATTACCAAAATTTAATTGTTTTGTGTTCAAAGTTATTATCGAATACACAAATAATAAGTTTTTAGAAGTTAATTTTCCGAACAAGTGTATTAAAGAAAATAGACACTCCCTTTCTTGTATGATATGAGTCGGTAAGGGGAAGATCGAGATCAACATCAAGTTATAATCAAGTCCTTTCTTTTACCTACTTAGGCTTACCAATTTTTTATACTGAGCATGCATCATAATTTTCAAGCAATTATACTGAGTGCTTTTATTTTGGTATCAAATACATATCCAAATTGTTTGATTTTAGTATCAAATGAATTATGTTGAGAATTCTTACTTTAATATTAAAGCAATTATACTGAATGTTCTATTTAGAATCAACGATAATAAAGTCATAGTTGTAATTGAAAAAAATTGCGTAAATTTGAATTTTGGCGTGAAAAAAAATTAAGTTAATTTAAGCAAAGACATGGCGCTCTCGGTAGTTCAACACATATGGGGCCAGCAAGGTGTTGAACTACCGGAAATTTTGAACTACTGGCTATATTTGTTTAAAACCGTAGAGACGGTTGATTGAGTGTAAATAAGTAAAACAGCATTACATATGTATTTAAAAACACATGTATATGTATTTGTAAAAAATTTCATAGTCAAATTAAGAATCACATTTTTCAATCAAAATCACATACATACATTTTCCTTCAACTTACGCAAAGTGACCAAAGTGGGGCAGCTGCGGCAGAATGTTTTCGACCCAGGCAATGCTTGTTTCGCTGGGTACGAGGGCGCCGTTTAACTTAACGGATGCCGCCATTTTTTCCGTTGTAGCAACCTCATGGTCTTCCTCTTCTTCCTTTCTTTCTTCTTCGATGTCCTTCAAAATTTTTTCATCAGTGAGAAGCTGTTGAGCACACGTGTCTTCTTCTGTTGAGCACACGAACCAACCTTCTATGTCAGTAGGTTCGATCTCTGGATTTGAAGCATGATTCACAGTTTCTTGAATCAGTCTGGATAGTGGAAGCTCTGGTTCCCAAGAATTGTCGTCATCATATTCTTCGACCGACGGCACAAACTCAACTTAAAAATTTGCGTACCGCCGGCATATACTCTTGATGAAACCACTCCATAAAAGTTTTATCAAGTTTTATCATTCATGCCCTGTTTTGACTTTTGTAGCGCGAGTTGGCAGATTTATGTTCTTCAGTGCACGAGGATGTTTTGACTTTACGATAACTAGAAGTTTTAATTTGTGCGCTCCCGAAGCATTTGCTCATGGAATGATAGTGATGCGGTCGTTCGGTGCCTTCCGGCCGTAGCAGCGGCTTTGCCGCGATGAATAAACGATTGTCGCCGCAACATCTTCCGGTTTCATCCGCGCGGTTCGGCTGACAGGCCGGGCTCTTCATTAAGTTTTTAAACTTTTATACAACCGGTTCTACAGCTAAATGATCACTAGAAACCTTCTCGCAGCCGATTAACAGGCGAATTCCATGACGTGATTTAAATTTGGACAGCCATCCGTCGCTCGCTTCTAAGTGTTCCTTTCCATAAATTTCTGAGTAAAAGAGGACAAAGTCTTCTCTTTCAAAGCATCAACTGGAATGACACTATTACGATGATGTTCCTCTAAAAACCATATGTAAGGTGCAGTTTCCATATCCTGGAATTCTTCCGTCTTCATTAGTTGGCGAAACTTGAGTCCAGATTCGGCGTTTTTCACGTACTCCATGATTTTGTCCTTGTTCTTTTGTTTGGAATAAATAGTTCCATCGGTTAATATTGAAACACTTAGACACATCTGCCACCTTTTCACCAGCATTCAAGAGGCGCAAAATCTAACCTTTAACGTTTTTCGGTCCACATATCTTACTTGACAAGAACACAATTCACTCTATCACATTCACTGTACGACACCACATAATGCGCTTCACTGAATGCGAAGACACACTTAATTATGTATTTTAAAAAACTACGTAAAGAAATTCAAAAATGAAAGCTACACCTTGCATATTTACATCAGTTCTGTTTTGTTTGTCAACAGCGCGGGACAATGTTGGACTACCGAATCTGGTGGCTGCATAATTGTTGAACTGTAGAGCGGGCTCCGAGCGCCCAGAAGAGAGCCAAAAATGTTGAACTACTGACCTTGTTGAATTACCAAGCGCGCCAGGTAACTAGAGTTGTCACTAGATTCAAAAATCAAGAAGAAGAAGAAGGAGGCAGCACGAGCGTCATATATTTATCTGAACAATGGAGATTAGAGAAATAGCAATATGTAAACAAACAACATTCGGTCGTCATCGTTGCTCATAGATCTCCGTCGTAGGCTATCTTCTGCTTCGAGAAGGTTCTACCAGGGTTGGTAGAGAAAAATAATATACAGGGTTGATCAAAAAAATTTAATCTCCTTTTGTAATAAAACCATAATCAGATTTTAGTCAAATAAACAGTCAAGAAGAGGTAAATAAATAAAAGAAATGAAATAAAATAATAAATGTTTATTTTACAACATTTACATAGGTACAATCTGGATGTATATAAAAAACGAAACATACAATAGATTATAATATTAAAAATGTTGTCTGTCTGACTGGAAATGTACTAGATATGTAAGTGCATTTGTATTCCATTAAATTAGCAAGATTATACAACAATCCATCCAATAGCAGTTACATGTACTCGTTTGTATAGTGCTGTAGAATAGCAAATCATTTGCGAGTTGATTGTATATTGACGACAACGACAACGACAACAATACCATTCATAGCACTGCCTTTGAAACTTTTTTTTCATACTTTAGCTTATTCTGCAGTATAGTCAGTATTTTGCTGATGGAAACGTGTATTGATTATTCCAGTTGTATATTTTTAATAGTATTTTCAATGCGCTAACGTAGAGGTATATACCACGCAGCAGCTAATAATACTTCAAGTATGACGAACGTAGATCTTTTTTTTCAACATATCCAGTTCTTCGTATATGACAAATACATGTGTACAAATGTATATGAACTCTCTATCAATGAATATGAACTCAAATGAATATGTACAAATGACTATGAACTCAAGTACAAATGATTATGTACAAATATATATGAACTCTCTATCACACTAAAGCAACAACGTGGATGATAAAAAACTTATATAAAATTTTGGCAAATGATAGGGAAAAAATTAAAGTAATATTGGTAGCAAGAAAAGTAGTATAAAGGTACATGTGCAGCTATAATATACCTCGAGCTATTCCGGTACAATATGTCCAGACTACTAGGTTTACGGGAAAGAGGATGATGATGGAATGTCTTTATGACCCGAAGCCAAGGTTGTAACGCAATCGGCATAAATATAGCGCTTAGCTCCATACGGAAATCAAGCTAATTTACTTATTTTCTGAGTAAGTATCGTATTTCTGACAGATTTGAATATATATTGTCGTTTATATAACTGCCTCTCATCAAACAAACAATTCTTATACTCTTGTACCAAAATCTCTCTATCACTTCGCCCCTTTAGCCTTTTTGTCACTGTATCCTCGGTCTAATATAATTTAGCCCGCAACTCAACAAACTCATACATCATTTTCCTAGATTATTCATTTTTCATCAGACTGGGAACAGCTTTATTTTGCAGAGGCATATGAAATTCAATATCGATAGAAAAATTGGCGGTATGCAAATTTTGTTTTATGTTGTCGTAAATGTTGTATGACTGTATGTGCATAGTAATACATCTGTGTAAAAAATGTCCGTGTCCATGTAGCAAAGCTTCACTCTATATCCGCATATTGGCTTAAGGCACTGATAGAAGAAGTCATACATCAAATGTTTGGACAGTTTGAGAACGGTGAAATCAGCGTATATGGGCTAATTGTAGGTTAGCTTTTGACGACTTAGATGAATAGCCACAAGATTTTCCGTAAATTGTGTGCAATCTCGAAAACGTAATCATGCAATGAAACTACGAGCCTCACGTCATTTAGCCAAGTTCTCCCAGTGTGAGATAAGTTTAATGTCCTTACTTTTCTCCACATTCTCCATTAATTTACCATACACAGAATTAGTGAGGAGCTTGTAAAAGTCTTTCTCAGAGTCATTTGTGGCAGACTCAATGGAATAACATTTCAATTCAAAAATGAATCTAAATGGAACAAAATCATATAGAAATATGAAATGCCATTCTTGCACCAAAACGAATTTTAAAAATACTTCCTTCCAGTAAGAGATGAACTTTTGAACTGGACACTGGAAACGTTGTTAACTGTATCAAAATTATACGTAGTACTTATATAAGTTCATGATTCAAAATTCAACTAAGGTATCATAGGAATAGGGAAAATAAATAATGATAATGCTTCTATATAATTTCACAAATTTACTGGTAATATTTAACTGAATTACCACCGCGTAAGACATCAACATTTGACATTTAATGTTATACGCATTCCGGTATCGTGGCGTAACCGTTGTTCGCTTAAACTTTTTGACGCAAACGGAAATTGGTAATTATAATCCGGAAAATTATCGCCTCATTCCTGCCCGTGTTCCAAACGTCTGCCCAATGCCTCTAACGAGAGAAAATTCTAAACTCACAAAATTGCGTTTAACATTGTGAACGGATAACTGTGTAGTCGGAAAATGAATTCGTTCTAAAGTTATTCTGTTGTTATTGTTTGCTAAGCAAGTTTCCTTTTTTCTGTTTAACCTTGTTAATTCTGCTCAAATGTTTATTATGCTAATAAGATTTTTTAAGGTTTCATCAAAATCTTGTTATAATTAATTAAAGTTCTTGTATTTTAATCATTGCTTTTAAAATTAAATATGTAAGTAAACCAATTAGGTAGAAATAAATAATGGAACCCATACTTTTATTATAATATACAGCTCTTGCCGCACATGGTACGGTGACATGTTGTTGTGTCTTCCGTGCACATGTTGTTGTATCTACACTAGTTGTTGTATCTACACATGTTGTTGATGGTGGTCGTATCCTGGGTGGTTGAGTGGATGCTGATGGTGGTCGTACCATATATGCATTTTTGTTTGGTTTGTTGTTGCTGTGAATTATTTATTTATTTTCACGGTATGGATGTAATAAAAGTTTGCAAGTGCTAGAAACGTTTTCATCGTCGTTTCGTTTATTCATCGTATTCAGTCGGTTTTCGATTTCTATGGCTTCTCTAATAATTCTTTTGCTATATTGGGTTTCAGTGGCTATTGTTCTAGAGTTTTCAAAAGCTATTCTATTGCTGGTTGCGGAGTTATGTCGGGTAAGAGCAAGCGCTGAGGTTCTTATTGACGTTGTTTGTGTGTTCTGCTATTCTAGCTGATATTTTTATTTGTTTGACCGACATAGACCAAATTTGATTCATTGCAGGGTACTTCGTACACTCCTTGGTTTTCCAGAGGAATTTTGTCTTTTGGCTTTACTGAACGAAGGGTAACAAAAGCATCTAACACACAGTTTATTGGTCCGCTTTGGGAATACCTTTTTCAGGAAATTTGACCATTCAATAACACATGGTTTTTAGAGAAGTAATGTAAGAGCAAACCATCAAATTTGCTTAAACTTGGCAGGAATAACACCAAAATGATAACTGGCCTATTAACAGAGTAGGAGACGCACCTCTGAGGCTACATATGAAGAAAATTAGCCTACACACAACTGAAGTACGATGTAGGATGTCTCAGGAGGAAAGCGAGACAGCTCAATATATCTTATCTCAGTGTGAAGCATTGACATCCAGGAAGAGAGGCCTCTTTGGAGAGACCTACAGAACGGGAGAAACGAAAATTGAACCTGAATTGGTAGAAAAACGTTCTCACCCGGAAATATTGAAGCTGGTACAAGATATAGATATAGAGTTGGGGGGGGGGGGAGGAGGTAGTGATTGGCACCTTAAGAGAAGTTTCAACTTTGCCTTGCTATACGTTATTCAATATTAGTTCCATGTATCGAATTATTTATCTAATGCATTTACAAACATTTTTAATTATTATATACATAGATGACTTTGCAAAGTAAATAAATAATATATGTTTGACGTATTTTCACTAGTGATTGGCACATTATACTAATGATTAGCATAAGTTACTGATCCAATTATTACTGTAATTGAATAATGCTTGTAATTGTGGGAATGCTTGTAATAGGGTAAGAGCAAATAAACTCTTTTGCAAGTTGGATAGTTTAAAAATAATTAGTAAAATATCCTAATTATCTGTTTCTTTAATAGCTTTACCCAAACACCTGGAGTAGTCTAATGTATCGGCATTCCAAGGAAATAGTCCAATTGCACAAAATCTATTTTTGGAGGTATTAGGTATCAAACAGTTAACTGCTTTTTCTAAGATAGGCCTGAAATATTTTCTAGTCACTTTCACTAAAGGAGTTTTTCTCCTCTATTCTTGAATCCGTTCCCTCCAATATGTTTTCAAAGGATTAAAACATGATATTTAAAATTCTGAAGGAGTTAGGATAAAGAGAAATTAAGATCTGATGATCGGTGCAATGTTTTCTAATTTCGTAAGTTATATATTTTGTCACCGTCCACAAATAATACAATTGGGAACATAATTTTTGTTTTACTAAATGTTTATAAAATATGTTTCCGATACATTTATAAAATATTTCGGTTTTCATTAAACCATTATCTAATGTTTCTATTCCCCAACCATTTGGTACACTTTGAACAATTTCTTGAGGGAGACGTTCGTTTCAATGGATAAATAACTAATGCAGGAGTCACCTCATCGAAAGCAGAGGACACAAACATTACCGTTAAATTATGTTTAGTGGCTCCTGTACTTACCTCATACACATTGTTTTACCTTTTTTGGAAATTACTTTGTCAGATTTTTAGAACAAAAGAAAACACGATGTATCTTCATTAGAAATTCGACTTATGTCACTTAAAATTTGAAATATTTCGTTTTCCTTCAAATAAGATTCAATTGTAAAAAGTCAATTACGTTACATTAAAGCTGGATTTAGTAACTGCTTTTGAAATCCTTTTTGATAAATAAGGATGTCTTCGCAAAAACTATATAATACCAAGCATGGTCCGGAGTATTATTTATAAAATGAGTTTTCCGACGATTGTTTTTTGGAAAAGTTTCCACGGAAGAAAGAATATCAGATTTTTATTGTGGTTTTTTTTTTGGCAATTACAAGTAGTCAAGCAGATAAAGATTCTGCCTCGTCTCCTATTAATATAGTTGGAGGTCCAGGTTACTACTTTTTTAAATTTACTACTCATCCGAAATTGTAAAGCTGATCTCGGAAAACTGTATTTTTTAGATGTTTTATTGATAGATGAACCATGAAAAGAAGATATTTTATATCTTCTTTTTTGTATGTTTCTACACATAGTTTTTAAATTCCAATTTTGTTAAATAAAACAGTTCCAAATTAAAAATTAAACAATCGTGTATTTGAACTGGAGTAGGGTGTACAATCATTTATTGACCTATCTTTGTAAGAGTAAAAACTATTATTGTTAAAGTGTGGTAATAGGTGTGCAATAAATATGTTATGCCAATAACTGGATTAATGTAAAATTCCATCAATAATCTCTTATTGGCCCATATGCCAATCATTAAAACATAACTAAAAAATGATCCGATAGTCGGCATTCAAATAATTATCACAATTTTAGGTTAGGTGCAAAAATTACCCATTTCTAGTAAGATACAAACTCTACACTTGAAACAAACAAAAGTTTAGTAAAGTTTGGACATTAATTCAGAAGCTAGAAATAAAAGTTTGAAGCTAAATTCTTAAGATATTTATAAGAAACTGTAACATGTTTCTGTTGAAAGTATGTTATAAATAATAAGACAAGTGCATACTGAATATTACATATCTTATGAATATTACATATATTACATATCTTATGAAGGTAAGAAATAATAGATCTATTGTTGAGGGTACCTAGTTATAATGTATAGTGTACTTACTCTGTTATTGCGTTTGACAGATTTTAGTTATAACGTGTAGAATATTTGTTGTTATTGTCTTCCAGAAGTATATTCCACGTTAGCTCATTTATCTTCCTAACGTGTAATGTTAATCGAAAATATTTAGTAATATAGCCTAGGCTCCGAGGTGATCAAAACCTGATTGGTACCTAAAATAGGAAATTGTGGACTACCCTTCAATGGGAAAAAAGTTGTTAACAGTTAGTAACCTTATTAACTTAACTCACGTAGTTAGGATCTTATGATGTAATGCGTAGCGTCAACCATTAATTAAATTTACTATGTACATATTAAATCTACAATATTAATCTACTGGTTAATCTTTAATATTACGAACCGTCTTAATCTAGCTTGGCAATGTTATGTCTCTGCTCAATGTCAGATTACGTTCGTTTTACCAGCTGTTTATTATAACTCACTGAGGTTAACGGGAACCTGTAGTTGAATAATTCGAATAATTAGTGTGAATACTTGCGTTTGCTTCAGATTACTTTACATAAGAATAGTTACTTGAACTTATGATACTCTGATAAATATATATTGTTTATTTTTTGGTATCTAGCCTTGACTAGTAGCTTCTCAAGTAATAAATTTTCAACTTAATATTATATCCAAACAATATTTTTCAAAATTTGTGTTGAGAATTTATGTAATTATTATCCCATGATATAACTTCCTACCGATATATTGTTTATTTGTTTCGTATTTAACCTTGAATAATAACTTCTCAAAGTAATAATTTTACTTAATAATTATTTCAAAATAATAAATGGTTAAAATAGTGCTGAACTATTTAGGTAATTATAATAATAGAAAGTTCTTATCTTATTGTGATATATTCATGAACAGATTTAATTGTTATTGTGGCGTATCTTACCTTTTATGATATTTCTTAAACTTTTTTTTTGCGTAGGAAGTGGAGAATCTTCAAAAGAGGAAGGATGCCCGATTGCATCCAACACTGTGGCATTTTTACCCACTAAACTTCACTCCCTGTTGGGATATTATACTTAGGAGGTTGGTGAATTTAATGTATGAGGCTTTAGGATTTGTCATCCTCTTCAGCCTGGAACTGATGATGAGTTGGTGAATTATAGATTGTGTTGGTAAGCTGATAGCTTGCAGGAAAATTTCGCTATAGCATTTGCCCATTTCTTAAACAATACTTATATCTATTTATATGGTCTTCTTAAAATTTTGATACAAATATTTTATAATAAATTATGGTTGTGTTTTTATATGAGGTTTTTACTTATATACACATCCTATGTACTTATCCGTACATAGGTACTGGCGCTTATCTGGGTAAGATTTAGGGAGTTTTTGTTGTTTAGACATATTACACCTCTTCGGATTCTATGCTGATCTCAATCGGACGCGCGATTAGTCAGGCCAATTCAATCTCAGAGACCGTAAGAGCTGGTTATCCTGTAAAGAAGTAGCCAACCCAGTACAAAACTTAACTCAACTAGTCCATGTCACACGTTAGCTTTCATCATCATAAAACTAGACACTAAACCTAGACGCCGATGGGTATCGTATTCATTATGTTATGTCGCCTGATTATTTAAAAAGTAGCAGTTTTGCATGAAATAGAAATTTTACTAAATCATATTGATAAAAAGGAAGAAGTGCTAATGATGAGAAACTTTCCAACAATACCACCCGTTACCATATTGGACTGGTGTGATTAAACAATCAGGGAACGGTATTCCGCAGGCACCTAATAATACTGTACTGAAGTCTGTAATATATATTTCCTTTGTTTATATATTTTCCAGTAATATTTGTGAATTTATATTTTGTAGAGTGTGTAACAGGAGATAAAAGATACAGACGTCATGAAAATGTTTAATTTGTAGATTGTGATTGGGAAGTGTGTTTCTGGGCTCCATAAGTGCAAAATGAAAAATAGAAAATCTCCTGGTGAGGATGGTGTCCCAATTGAAGCTATCAAACTAGGTGGTAACACGCTGTTAAGTGCAATAACGGCTTTGTTCAATAGATGTCTCGAATTGGG
>WYDF02106834.1:0-10482 GCA_009867245.2 Adranes taylori
TCTCGAGAGGCTTCGTTATTGGATTGAAAACAATCCAAATACAATAAAAAGTTACTGGAGGGCAAGTCTGGTGCCAGTAGCCGCGGTAATTCCAGCCCCAGTGGCATACGTTAATTTTGATGCGGTTAAAAAGCTGGTAGTAAAGTTTGCGTTTGCTCGCGTCGGCAGTATGATTCTAAGGAATCGCTATGGCGCGCCGAACGTCAGGTCTGGAGCATGCGATCCAACTGTTTGCTCTGCGCATTCAGTAAAGATCGGACAATGGGCCACATTACTTTAAGCAAATTAGAGGGTTCAAAGCAGGTCAGGAGTGTCCTGTATATAGTTGTATGGAATAGTATAAAAGGATTGAGAACTTGCCCGAATAGCTCTCGGGTGCTCTAATAATGACGAAGGGGGCCGGCTGGGGGCATCCGTATTACGGCGCGAGAGGTGAAATTCTGAGACCGTCGCGGGACGACCTACAGCGAAAGCATTTGCCAAAAACGTCTCTTTCGATCAAGAACGAAAGTCAGAGGTTCGAAGGCGATTAGATACCGCCCTAGTTCTGACCTTAAACGATGTTAACCAGTTATCTATGTTAATTATGTTAACCAGTTACCAAGTATTGATATCTGTGTGACATGCATAGAAATTATTAATCAGCAGTACGGAAATATTCTGGTTGTAGATAACTGGATAACAATTTAGACCAAAGTACAAAGTCCAAATTTATGCAAAATCAGCAGAAATTAGCAAATTTGTAAACAAAATATTGCACCTACAAACGCCCGATTCACTGTAATTGCTCAGTTAAAATTTAAACAAAACACTAAAACACGCTATTGGAAAACTGCTAGTTTTCTTCGATTCCCTTCCAAAGTTTGATCGTATAAAACCTGATAGCTTTTGCGGCCACAGAACAGTCATTTTCGAAAGCTAGTACGCGTAAGTGGGTTATTATAGAACAATTATTATCAAAAAGTTATTATATTTAAAGTTATTATCACAGTAGTAGTTACTTTATTTTAGAATTTAATTTAATAGTTTATTTCAAGTAGAAATAAATAAGTGCATTTATTCTTTCCCTGTGATGGAAAACATGAAAGCATAATTTATTAATTTTTTATAAAGCTAAAAGCTTCAAATAATTTATCTCTATTTTATTTACTCGTTCTAAACTATTTTCATTTCATTTATTCTGATTTAATTTAACTTTATTTTTCCTTGTTTAATTTCAAGTTGTTTTATTTGAAAGTTAGTCATTGATTGGTTGTCGTATTATAATAGACTTATTTTATTTTATTTGTGAAACCAACTTTCCGTTGTTATATTTTATTTTGTTGTATGGAACTTTAACAAAAACAGACTTCACATTTATTTTATTCCATTATACTTACGTCTGTTAAATGTTCTTTTATTTCAAAGCCTGTCCGATACCTTGCACCTAATTCCTACAGGAAGTAATTACAAGTGTTAGTGGTTAAGTTAACAATAAATTAAACCTGATCATATCTAGATACTTAAATAAAGTGAATAAAGAACAGGTATTCAAGTGCTTGGTCAACTTCTGATCCTCGTTAGGTGTGGAGTTGTTCTTACTGGAATAATTCCATCCCAGTCAATGTTGCCCTAACCCACTTTAACTTCTGCCATATAGCGGGACAACTCACCTAGTGCAACGTGACAATATGTTTATGCATTCATTGAATGTTCCATCGTTTCAAGTAATAGAAGCAAGTAATACAACAGCTTGCATTTAGATTTGATAAGTATGTCGTCTAAAACAAGCGCAACAATGAAACTAATTCTTAGTTTTCAGTGTTTACTGAATGCTTGTTGCGAAACTGGTATAGCAAAAAAGTAATGTTGACAAAGGCGTGTATGGATGTGTATATTTTCAGTTAAATGGGCGACAGAACAAAAGCAAATTTTGCGCTGCAAGAAAGCCGTCTTAATATAAACTAATTAATCCGCAATCTATACACTTAAGCAGTTTAAGAATAAAGAGGATTAATTTGTTAGTGGGTTTAATTAAATTATATATATATATATATATAATACATTAATTACATTAATTATTTATTTATTAATTCATTTATTTGTTTATTTATTTGTTTATTTATTTATTTTATTTATTTATTTATTTATTTATTTATATATTTACATATATATATATATATATATTTATTTACTTATTTATTTACTTATCTATTTATTTATTATTTATTTATTTATTTATAAGTATGAATGGGGATCGTCGCTGGTTAGAGGTAATTTGTAGCTAGCACACCGTACTGTTATCATCGAGGATAATTCTAATAAGATCAATGCTAATGAAAGCGTACCGCTTACGATTGGCTTAATCTGAGTTAACAAAACAGGTTCAATTGGACATGAATCCATTATGGCGAAATTAATTATTGGAGTAGGGTTAGTCGGTAATTAGATTACCATTAGAAGATAGTAAATTATAAGAAGTAAGGAAATGTAGAGTTGGAAGTAAAAATTCGTAAGTAGAGTAGTAAGGGTAAACTGTTAAAACTTTAGGCAGAGCGCAGTTTATGTTCAGTTCGGAGTAAAGATTTAAATTTAAAAGCTCAACCTATGCCGGTCGAGGTACTGAAGTCAAAAATATTCATAAATTATTAATTAAATTTATTAAATAAAGAAATAATAATAATTATTGTGAAAAAAATATTTTGTAAAAAATTTATTCGATACTAGGAAAATCGGAAATATAATTTGAACGTGCATTAAAATTAGAATAAATTATTGAGTGTTTATTTAAATAAATTATTATTCGTAACAAAGTTTTCAGAGACTAAAATCATCTTTAACATTGATTGTGTGAATTACGTTTATTATCCACTCGAGTATAATGTCGACCCATATGCGAGTACAGTGTTCTACATTTATAAGTGATTATCTATAACTTTTCAACGCTCGATCTTTATTTTAATGACGAACTATATTTCTTTCTGGAATTAATTATCACGAAATAATTTTCATCAAATATTTAACTTTGATTTATATTATTCATTTCAATGATTTAATTTTATTCTCAGTTATTATTTGTTGCTCGTTATATTATTGAACATTGTTCGTTATTTCGATACTGATTCAGTGACTATATTTTACTAAATTTATTGTTATATTTTATCTGAAGAATTTCCAATACACTAGCGTTAAATTTATTCAATCTTTTATTTCTTCACGCCTGTTTCTATAAAAATAGTGATTAACACTCCACCTGTCCACATCGTTCTACGTTACGAGTTACGTCCCATATCATGTCGCCAGTCCCTAAATTTAATGGAGGTTAAGTTCGAATCCCATCTCACCACATTGCTCACGTAGCTAAAAAATACATGAGAGTATGTAGAAAAACCTAATTTCATTTATAAACGTTTCATAATTGTTTAACATCCCAAACCTGACAATTTCATTACAAGTTTTAGAATCAGATTCAAATTTTACCTTTAGAAATTAGAAAATTATGATCTTTAACAATAGGCCAATTTTCTAGTGTCAATAATCAACACATAACTGCCGCACATAAAACGAAATGTGAATATACAATTATAACAAGCAAATATCAAATAATTCACTGGCCATAAAACATAAATCCGAAAAGGAATAGTTAATTCAGTTTTGATTAATAACAGTCTATCAAGTAGATTAGATTCTGGCTACCATATTTACAACTTAATTGGAAATTCGGTACACAAGCGACGTGATTTCTGTACAGATAATAGTTATTCAACAAATTAACTCCCAGTTTTGTTTACCATAATTAATTATCTTTAATATCATTCTATACCTTATGAATAATATATAGGAAGTTTGTTTAGATATACATATATATGTGAAAATAAGTTGATTCAAAAGTGTGAAAACAACAGCCATATTAATATTTAATATTCGATAATAAGATTATAGCTTGTTTTGTATATTAAAGCGTAAGTTTTAATGATGAGTTATGATACGGCCACTAGCTGCATATAAATTATAGCCGCTTCATAGCTTCTAGCGGGCGTGTGATATAGAAATAATGGATTTTACTTGCGCACAGAGATACATATTTATAAATTATTTATATATTGCTTATACACTATTTATATGTTACTTATATATAGAAAGATGTACTCACATATATTCATTCTATCGGACCATATAATGTTCTTTGCTACCTAAAATGAATGAATCATCTAATATAAACAGAATTGCTGTCGCGCGGTTATTCATTATAGAATTAGTCATGTACTTTGCATCGCTTGATTTTAAACGTATTAATAATTTATTTTAAATAATTCTAAGCCTTTGCCTTGGACTTAGCAGTTTTAAATTATTGTTCTATATTAAATATTAAATTAATTTTGAATTATTATTAAACCTTGCGTTAAATTATTATAACTTACTAAAAATTTAACTTACTAAATGAAATTCACCACAGCAAATTCTTGAAATTTTCTTTTAATTCCATAATATTTCTTTTAAGCTGTTACATTATAATTATGGAGATATGATTAGCACCCTGTGATATACCTATGGTATAATACAAAATTGCGATATCCATACAAAGGCGATATAAGATAAGCGATATACGATACGCGACACACACAGCCAGATACTTGAAATCTAAAGGAAGGCGATGAAAAATGTTCACAGCCGCGCGATTGCACAACATATCGCAAATGACATATCTCTCGAAGTACCACTTGTCGGTCTCGTCAGCTATTAGTATCGTACGATATTTCGAGCTGTGAGCATGACGGGAAGAAGAGAAGACAATTCTGTAATTCCTTTCATTAATTTAGGAAAGCTCATCAGTGCATCTGGAACTATTCATCTGGATCAGAAATAAAAGACACAGGTATTTATTTAATTATTATGTAAGACAAGTAAGTAATCAAAATGTTATATTATTAACTTATAATGTAAATATTTCTAAACTCTGACAAGAAATAAGTAATTCAATTATAGTTCAGAAATTAATTATAATTCAATTAGACAGAATTAACATTTATTGTCAAAATGTAGCTTCAATTATAATTTTCATTAACGTGATAAAATTAAGAATTTAATATTATTTTATGTTAACAAATGATGCTGTATAATGAAGTACACCCTACAGATTTATTTTAAATTTTCGTATTTCTTTTCATTTTAATTTCAAGTATATACAAGTATATAAAGAATTTGTTGTACTAAATGACTCAGTCTTGTAAACCAACATATCTCCATTGTGTAGGGATTACACCAGTTGGTTTCAGGAAGTATACACCTAGTTACCTGATAACGCTGGTACCACAGAACACTTACTAAATTGTTGTGGAACATAAGGTTCTCCTTCTCGCCTGCATATAGAATTATGAAGACCGCATGCTATCTAAATAGTCTGCTCAGGGCTACTTCTGTTGGTATAAATTGGTCATCAAATAGACGAAATTTTGATGTTAGCATTCCAAAACTGCATTCCACACTTCTTCTGCCTCTTGAAAGTCGAAAATTGAATATTCTTCTGGCATCATTTAATACTCTTTTTGGAAAGCACCGCATTATATTAAGCTGGAGACGGCTTCATCTGCCAGAAAAAAGAACAGAAAAGGATTGTCATTTGCCTCGCCTGGCAAGGGAGTTGCCTCTGGTATTTTCAGTTCTATTACGGGAAACACTGAGCACCAATGCCCTCAAGAGAAACAATACAGTTAGGTAAATTCTATAACTCATAGTAACGTTTTCATATTTGCTTCAAACTTTCCTCCGTTGGTTGTGGCATCTACTGCGGCTGTAAGTGGGATCATATAGCAGGACAAGTCGAATGAACTATGTAACTGATAGTTGATTGACCTCTGTAAAATTGCAAGGAAAGATCTTGAAAACTTCTTCCAGTAATTAGATACCTGAAACATTTACAATAATTTTATGTCTGTGTTGTCAACTATTGTTGTCAAATGTCTGTGGTTTTAAATCGTAATAGTTGTGAAATATATGTGTTTTCAGTTTAATGAACAACATTTTTAAATAAATCCTTTTGATGACTATTTTTTTAAATTATGTTTCGGAAAAGAAGTGTCGAGACCGATGGAAGAACATCAGAACAGCATATGTGCGATCGCTGAATCCACCAAAATCTGGGGCTAGCCAGAATTCAAAGAAAAGTTATTATTTGACTGAGCATTTAGCTTTCCTGCAATCATATTTGAAAGGAGGAGATACGTCCGGCAACCTTCACCTTGAAGCTACTGTGGTAGAGGAGTTCAATACTAATCAAAATGACGGAAGTGAGACATTTCTTGAAGAGCATTTCTTGAGACATTAATCGAAAAACTCGCAATATTTCAGTTGCTTCCAGCCTTCTATATGGAGTTCGTCATGCCATCATAACACCTTCGTATATACATGAGCAATATTGCAACGACTTCGGCATTCAATTCGATTAACCCACTGCCGCAAGAAAGTGGAAATGATTAGCATAATATGTAAAAAATTATAGTAGTCAGTAGTTTTTCATCTGAAGGCATAGCCTTCCTGAAGTATGTATCTTTTTTTTTAAGGGTTCGTGCACTAGGATTTTCAGAAAATGAATGTTTTCATGATTCATTCGATGAAACTCTCTAAATTTTGATTCATGTTGAGACAGCTCTCGAGAAACAACGTCTTTCTTACTTGAGCTCATAATTGTAACTGAACTAGTGAGAATTGTGTTTCCACCACACCAAATTTTTATCTCCCAGGTCGCGCCGATTTATCGCCCGCTGTCATGAACCTTCCGAGCAATATATCGTCGCATTATATTCCGTACTATCTTATATCGCCTTAGTATGAACGACGCCTTAGGAATTACCCTTACAGGTGCTTCTATACATGCAGCTTAAAATTGTTTTTCACCAATAGAAATTGTTTCTATAAAAAATGAGAACATAATGCAGCGATTAATTATGTTCAAATCCATTGTGGATAATAATTTAGTTAAAAAGAGATATCTGTAATTATAGAAAACCCAGAGCAATTTTTTTGCATGCCACTTGTCCAGTTGTTTCACTTCTAAATGGAAATTAATTGGAACTCTAACTGGTGTAAATGTGTAAACAACAACTAGATCGCGTCGCTATGACTTTTGCTTTTCGCCCATTTACTTGATTACATTTCTGAGAGCTGAATATACATACATATTAGTGGCAATTAATGAAATTAAAATCTGTTTTGGCCTGTAGACTATTTTGTAAGAAATAGTATCGCACATTGGTGAGGTATTCATAAATTTCATATAAAAAAATTAAAAATTATTCATTAGACAGAGATTGTTGTAGATTAGAATTAATCCTCTCTAAAGTCATAAAAATAAAGAAAAAGCAGTAAAATTATCTCTTAATCTGTCCAAGTGCTCAAGTTACGTAAGTTATGTTGGTATTAAAGAATATCTTTGTTGGCTTAACTTACAATAAACATAAATTATTCTTAATATTAATACCATGGGTCAAGAGGCTATTAGGATTAGATGGACAAGGGGATGCCCCTAAGGGAGAGAGCTCTCACCCTGCTCTGGTCTATTGTAGTTGATGACCCAATGCATGCATTAGCAAAGGCTGACCATCAAGTACAAGAGTATGCAGATGACAAGGGCAGGCTAATAGAATAAGGCTAACACTACACGACGTTAACTCGCAGAATGCAAACTACGCTTGACATCACAACAAAGTGGTGTAGAGAAAATCGGCTAAGCATTAATCCCAATAAAGTGACTGCTGTACCATTCACGAGGAAGCGGAAACTAAATCTAAGGTCTTTAATCCTGAGTGGTACAGCGGTCACGATAAGTTGGGAGGTCAAGTACTTGTGTTTAGTCTTGGACTACAAACTAACTTGGAACGCACATTTGCGGAAATTACAACAAAAGGCTTTCGGAGCCTTATATGTTTGTAAAAAGCTTTTCGGTAGAACATGGGCTCTACAACCAAAACTAAAATATTACGCATGTACAATAATTGTAAGACACATGATAATGTATAGGGCTCTAGTATGGTGGCTTAAAGTAGAAGAGAAGAAGGCACTGAGGCACAGAAGTACCAGAAGAAGACTAAGAAAGTACTACCAAAATTGAAACGAACTCCATATCTTAGCAAAGAGAAGTAGACCGGGGCCATGTCTACTTCTCTCAGTGCTGCATTGAAAGCACTCACACAATTGCTTCCCTTGTACCCTACTAGTGAAGACGAATGCTTTAAAGCAGGCCTCGGCTATCGCTAGGACGATAAGAATGAAATCTGGTAATTTTACAACTCGGACGCGGCACTGCTCACCGATTGCAAGTTGCATGACATGCCACTAAAGTTCAACTTTGAACAATCATTTGTAGTTACCATTCATACCAGGGATGTCTAGGAAAATAGACCTTCATATGGCAACGAGTAATCTAATAAGTTCCGCTCCGTCTTGTGGTATAACTAAAGAACAAAGGATGCGGATATTTAGACAATGGAGTTAAATGGAGCCAGAGTTAAATACTGGAATAACGTCCTGATCAAGAACATTCAAATGCCTTTATAGACGTCATCACTAAAATATTCAGTCTCAACGAAGAGGGACTCTCCATATATACACGTTGTCTTACATGCAGCTTGTATTATATACAGAGGCATAGTCCTCTAAATTATCATATGCATAAAGTTGGTAAGATTGATAACCCTACATGTTTATTATGCAATGATAACGCAGAAACGGCAAAACACATTTTATGTGATTGTTAGGCAGCATTGACCTGCAAACTTAGACAATTCGGGCACTTGACAGTAAATGCCGCGTACATCAAGGAACAGCACCCGCAACCAGTCAAAAAGAGTATGAAAGAACTGAGAGTGTTTTAAACAACAAAAGAAGGGGCATGGTACAAAAGATCTTTTAGGTCCACGCGGTTGGGGTGATGATCCTGCCCCCTGCAATAATAATAACATAAATACCAAACAATGCCTTGTTCGCTTCCTCCTCTCGTCAATAATTTTTTCCATTATCCGTATACGTTTTATTCCTTCTCCCAAACACACTCTTATATTACCCGACAAAGATCTTTCTTCATCACTCCAATTCATTCCCGTACATGCAATAACCAAATGCTTTATATCAATTAGTATGCATTGCATTATATTAGTATTTATATAATATAATAATGCAAGAAATATACAATATTTTTTAATATAATATCATGAATGTCTTGTTAAAGACAGACAAAAAATCCATAGAGTGTAAATTTTAGCTATCAATATAGAATTCATTTCATACATCAAAGGTGACAATAAAATTATTCTTTGACTTGCAACCGAGTGGAAATATTATATTGAAGGAAAAGGCGAGAAACAAACTCGCGAAGGTGATACGTATTGTTTGGTGTTCCGTGACCTGTTAGTAATTTTGAAAATTTAAAATATTAATATAGCGAAGGATCTTTACCAAGAGAAATAATTGAAAATTCAATTTTGTAATATTATATCAATCACAATTGCTAGAAGTGTTCAGCTTTCTGGAATATTTTCCTCTTATGTTGACAGAAAGTGTTTGAGTGATCCACAGAACATTTCTTTAATATGGCATTATAATAAATTCAATTTATTATAAAGTTGTTCTTAATTAAGCAAGCAATCATCGCAATCATCCAATATGTTTAAATTCAATTTAGATTAAAGACGGTTATCAGAACTAGCACAATATGCACGCATTGTCAATTCCCGCTAATATATTTGAAAAGTGAAAATTTCTTGTATCCACTTTACGTACTTTCAATGTTCCTAGATCAAGGTAGCTACATTCTAGGAAATGTTCGTTAATTTAGCATTGTTGTCTTACAACCAGAGTAGTTGTACAAATTAAAATTATTCAAATTTACTAATAGATGTCATATTAAATTGACGTCAGCATTAGTATGTAAATTAAACGGAAACAATTAATTCATTTTAGTTATCCAGCGCAATCGTAAATATTTTTGTATTGATTAGGCACACGAATTCCCATATCTTGGCGCGATAGATTGGTGGAATAAATCTGTTCGTATCTGGCCGTGTGAGCTAGTAGACAGCCAAAATCTGGCTTTTTAAATTTAATTTTGTTTAAATTCTGACCTATAATACTAATTTGATTATTAAATTTTAAAAATACATTGCAAAAAGAATTTTAGACATATTAAATTGTAATTGTATTTGTTGATACATAAATAATTACATTAATGTAAAATGTAATTTATTGGAAGATGAAAGTATTGAGTTTCATAATAGAATTCAAGTATTAGGGGTAGGTCTGTCATATATACGATCAAAATAGAACGTTTTATGAAAGCATCTGAACAAAAGGATAATTGTAAATTACACTTTTGGCTCGTAACAAGATGGTAGGCTCCACAGTAACTTTTCAAGTTACTGTGGAGCCTACCATTAGATTGACGTGAGCTGGGTGAAAGACACCTGTAGAAAGCTAACTATTTAATCTCTTTATTAAATAATTATCAATAAT
>WYDF02106845.1:0-10482 GCA_009867245.2 Adranes taylori
AATTTCTGGTTGTGACATTGCAACGATATCTATTCTCCCAATATGTTTATTTTTTCAATGTTGCAAACATGTAAAAAAAAAGTGTTGGTGAAAAGTTGTTTTACTATCCTTTTTTATTACTTAAATAAGGAAATAGCTTGAACTTTGTAGAAAAATATATAATAGTTTTACTAAAATATATAGTTTTACTAATAAAAGGGCTACTAAACAAGTTAATAATTAAATGACGATAAAGTTCATAATGATCGTATTATTATCATTATTAAGAATTTGGCCAACACTAAAATAACCTATAACATTAAAAACAAAAGGCATTGTCATTAGAATGATATTAGCCAAGTATGGATACATGTTCTATTCGAACTGAAATTAGTTTTAATATATTCAAATGTTAATATTTTAAATTCAATCATCTCCTCTGCTATTGGTAAATAAAATATGATAGAAAATTACTCAAACGATTTAGGTTTTTTTTTTTATAATAACAAGGCTACGTCAATCAAAACAGATTTTGTGTCGGCGCAGCAATCACTTAGATAAATCCTATTCTTTTGTTCGGGAAGAAGATTAAACGTGTTATTCCGCGCTTTAAATTTTAGCGCTTAACATAAAAACAAGATTTAATTTACTTTGATTATTTATAGCTATTTCATAAAATATTTATATCTTAAACTAGCTACATACCTTAATCAAATTAATCTCTTTGTTATATAAATTCAACTCACCTGAAAAGAAAAAATAAAAAATATATATATAATTGTTCAATTAGATGTGTACTAAAAAATTCAATATATATGTGACGACACGTATAAAACGTGAAAGCATAATATAATGACACTACGCAAAAGTCTTGTTTCGTAACATTCGCTACATAGTCAGATTTGCAAGACGTCATTATGAAAGTTAGGGATTTTAACTTGCTAAAATTAATTAACTTCTTGCTCCTATCTACGCTTAACAGCTGCAACACTGTTCCTAACCTAACTCATTAACAGTATCATTAAAATATTTTGAGCGATGCATAATAACGAGCTGTCAAAGCTCACGTGTTCACCCTGATTAATACTGAAATCAAGTACGATGGACAATGAAACGCAAATCAAGCTTTAGTAATTCTCATTGTAACAAAGTTACTTGGGCCTCACATTTGTAGAATAAGGGCATGTCCGTTGCATGCACAGTACCGGAAGACACGTAACTGGAGCGCGCTGTTTGTATACACCAACATCGTTTGTTGCTGCTAGGAGTAGGAATTTTGCCGCGCTATCTAGAGTATAAATAATCGTACACTTATCAGATTTAGTCTGTTTCTAGTGTGTGATCGCGAAGCGAAGCAAAACACCTAGCAGCAGCAACATTCCGCGATAGCAGCAGCCGAACCAGAACAACAGTCCACGACATTCGCCGTAGAATCGATGCGCTTGGTAGAAAATTATATATATATATATATACATTGTCACGTTTTATTATTTTGGCAGAGATAGTTGCTCCCCGACGTAACGTTAGTAGGAGCGGGACGATTTGTATGGGATGCGTAGTGCTCCCGCTCCTCTTATAACAAATGCACTTCATTTACTAGTGCCCTACTGGACTTCCGAATAAAACACTAGACTTTACCATTGGTAACATTGAGTGTCCCCCTTATGATTTAATCTTGGCTCATTGATTTAATATTGGCACTTAATGGCAACGCTCAACTCTTAACAATAGTAGTTGTCTCTAGAGTGCAGGCTATTAAAATGAAAGAATCGTTTAAGCTTTGATAAAAATGTATTGATACGTTTTAAGTATTCGTTCATACACATAAATAACGCCATGTCACCTAATACAATAACTGGTTAGTTATAACCAAATATTGCATAATTATAATTTACTTAAAGGCGTAAATATATTATCGGTCTATACCTCATATAGTTATTGATAAGTTTCTACACAAATTTAATTTATAATTATGTACAGTTGCTTTACACAATTCTTTTTCGCTTAGTTTTAATTTATATTGTGAACTCATCACATTCGATTTACCTTAATCTAGTTCACGCTACATTCGTACATAATTACTTTATTTATTCTCGATGATTGTCTACTACTACATTCGTCACTCTAATTTAATAAATTAATTTATTTAGAATTAATTATACTTTAATCCAAATTAATCCATAGATTTCATGTTCAAAAATTAGACCGACACAGCAACTGCTTAGTTAATACCCGAATCTGCTTTTTGTGAAGCGTATGCAAGATTTTTAACGTTTGTTCCAGTTAGCTAAATTCCCACTTAAATTACATGGATTTTCCATCCTACTTTTTCCCCTATTATGTTCAATTATTTTTATTTAATGTATTTTGTTCTGATCACCTATGAACCCTACTCTGTTAATTGTCTTTAACTATGATGAATTTACTGATAGGTATAATTGATTCTTAACTAACGACTGCTACCGTCACATGTCGCTACCGTCACAACGACTGCTACCGTCACAACGTTTCACATGTCGCGCTACTACTTCTGATCGATTACTTATTAATCATACTGATTCTCACTGATAACGATGCTATTAGTTGCCCAATCAGAACGGCAGCCCGCTTTTACCTATAATTTGTCTGATTTACTATATAAACGTCACTGATTTAATTCCTTCCGTCGGCCGGCAAATTGCTATTCTACATCTCTCATAATGATATTCTAACTTAGCTGATATGTAAAAAAGATGTTTTAATTGTTAGTAACCTATCCTTAATTTCCTGAATAGAGTTTGGATCAACCTGTAAATGTCTAAATGTTATTTACCATATGTCTAGCTTTCACTACAAAATAGCATGTTTAATGTTAACAATTCTCGCAAAGTTTGCTGTCTTTGATTGCTTACATAATTTATAACAATTAACTGCCCAATCTTTCTAAACAGGATCGAGAGCATTTTGATTGGGCGAGTATTGCTGTGTCGTCTGCATATACTGCCAAATATGTGTTTTCTGTTTTTGGAATGTCTGCTGTGTATATGTTGTACAGAGCAGGACCTAGGATTGAACCTTGTGGCACCCCTGCTCTGATAAGTATTTTGTTTGAGTTTTCTGTGTTTATTGTGACGTAGAATGTTCTGTTTGTGATGTAACTGTGTATTAGTTTACAGTATGCGACTGGTATGTCGTGTTTTTGTAATTTGTAAATGAGGCCAGTGTGCCAAACCTTGTCAAAAGCCTTGGATACGTCTAAAAAGACGCCTCCAGTGCTCTTGCTTCGATTTAGCCCGTCAGCGGCAAGCACAATGACTCGCAGCAGCTGGTGTAGTGTAGAGTGTTCCTTTCGAAAGCCGTGTTGTTCGTGTGGAATTATGTCAAGTTCATCTAATGTATCTATTAATCTGTTATGTATGACTTTCTCAGCTACTTTACTTAGGGAAGAAAGTAAGCTGATTGGTTTGTAGTGTTCTGGATTGTCTGTAGTTTTTCCAGGTTTGTGTATCATAATTATTTTCGCGTGTTTCCAGTTTGGTGGAAAGTGTCTGAATTTAAGTGTGGCGTTTACTATGTTTGTAAGTTGCCCTTTTGCTGTGCTGTTTAAGTGTTTTAGGGTTTTGTTTGTTATATTGTCTGTTCCGGGCGCATTTTTGTTGTGCAAGTGTTTTATAATGTCTGTTATTTCAAGTTCTGTTGTTTCGTTAAACCTATAGTTATCTATTGTGTTTGTAAGTATGGATTGTGCTTGTTCTATTACTATGTTGTTGGCTTTTTTGTTGATAATGCTATTTGGTGAAAACTGATCCTTTAAACAATTAGCGAAAACATTTGCTGTTTCACCGTTTGTTTGAGTTTTGCGTGAACCATTTTTCAACGAGTATGTTCTGCGTTGTGTTTGTTTCAGTGCTCTGGTCATTTTCCAACAATCAGTTAAGTTGTCGTTTAATGATTCGAGTTTATTTTCCCATTGTTTGTTTCTGTTTCTGTTAGTTTCTCTTTTACGAAGTTATTTAGAGTGTTGTTTTGTCTCGCGGATCGAGTGTGCGATGGTTCTGTTTACGGGCCATGTTTTTCTGCTTAATGGCGTTCTCTATGTCATGTGGTTGTTTGTGTGGCTTTGGCTAGTGCTTTCTGTATTTGATTTTCAAAGTCGCAGCAGCATCTAGCTCGTTTTTGTTTTGAATGTTTGTTTTTTAAATGTGTAATGTTTGTTCGAAAATGTCGTAGTTTATTGGTAGTCTGGTTTGTGTGTTTGTTATAGAGTTACGCGTATTTCAATAACGCTATGTCTAATAAGTCTGCAGTGTTGAATGCTGTGCTGTAGTGAGTTGGCTGTCCTAGCGAAGCAATTGCGATTTGTTTGTTTTCAGAGTATGCTTGCAGAACTTTGCCGTTTGTGTTTCGTTTTGTGGATAGCCAGTCTGGATGCTTTTAATTAAAGTCTCCAGCCGCTATTGTTGGTATGTTTTCATGTAGTAAGATGTCTAGATCTTTTGTGAGTTCTTTTTTTGGTGGATTGTAGACCGCGTTTAGTTTTATGTCACCTTTCGATGTACATATCACTATTCCTGTTGTCTAAAGGTGGTCGCAGTCTGTGTGAGTGCGAATTTGGGTGTGTTTAACTGTCTTTTTTACTAGGATGACTGTACCACCCCTTCTTTGTATGTTTCAATTTGTAGTGTATGCTATGTAGTTTGACATTCCAAATTTAATGTTAGGTTTTAGATGTGTTTCGTTTATTAGTGGTCTATGTTATGTTTTTTGAGGAAAATCTCTAGTTCTGTTTTTTTGTGTCGAACGCCATTAGCATTCCAGAATAGTATGGTGTGTTTGGATTTTGTACTCATTGTCTTTAGTATAATACGTACAGCATCCTAGTGTGCTGGACGAATTCCAGAGCTTGTTCGTTTGAGGGATTGGAGTCTAGGAAGGTAGTATAGAGTTTTCCCAGTATAGCGGAAAACTCATCCTTACTACTGGATGGAGTGTTCGCTTTGCGGGGTTGAGGCTGAGGATTTTGTCTTTGTGTGTTCTGTGTGGTTTGGCTGTTTTGTGGTTTTTGGTGGTTTTGTGTTGTTTGGTGAATTTTTGTTGTTTGGTTGTTGCGTTTGTTTTCTGTGATTTGACTGTAGAGTGCTTGTGTGGTGTTCTGTTGTTGTGTGATTTGTTGTTGTTGGGTGGTTTGTTGTGTTTGTGTATTTTCTTTTGGGTGTCTGATTTGTGGTTTATAGTGTGCTTGTCTAATTCTGCAGTTTTGGCTTGTGGATACATGCTTCTCCCCACAGTTTTCACACTTTGGTGGTTCAGTTTTGGGCTTTGGGCATTCGTGTGTAGAATGAGAGCCAGCGCATTTCATGCATTTGAAATCTTCATGGCAATTTGGTTGTACGTGGCCGTACATTTGAAATTTGCGACATTGCCTAAGGTCGCTTGGTAAATGCTTGGCTTCCACTCTCACGCTAAGCCCGCAGCAGTGTTTAATGTCATAGATTGACTTGAACTTGCGGTCAAGTCTCACCATAACCATTGGTAGGGGTGTGCCGTCCCCTCTGGAAAAGCGGAGGATCTGCAGAGGTTCAAATTCCTGAGCACAGAGGTCATCAGCGATCTCACTCTCTGTAATATCAGGAATGATACCACCGATGACAACCTTCAGGGATTTTTCACTCTGCAGTTGGTACGTTTGCAAAGGATATTTGTGTTGTTCAAGTATTTTGAACAGTTTTCTATAATCGGTTTCCGATTGCGTGTGAATGGCTATGCCTTCAGGTTTGTTGATAGCCCTAGTGTATCTGATGTTATTGTCTTTGAGTTTGTGTTGGAGCACAGTCCATTGTCTTTTTTCCCTCAGGATGATAGGTGGGATTTTGACTTTTGGTGGTGCTTGTGAAGCTGTGGAGTTGAAGGATTGGGTGGGTCTTTTTGCTGTATAGGAAGTGGGTTGGAATGATTGTTTGCTTGAGGATGGTGCTGTGTGAATTGTGTTTAATAGTGGTGGCCGTCTTTGTGTGATTGGTGAGTTTATTTCTGGTGTTTTTGTGCTCGTTCATTATCTGTTTCCTCCTCTTCGGCTTCCATGTCCGAATCGGTGGAATCAGACAATGCCTCAAAACTGTTATGTGTTTGTGTTGGAGAAGCAAGTCTGCTTCTCTTAGGTGCTTTTTTGTTTGATTTGTTTTTGTTTTGTGTTCTGTATGATGGATGACTGATGGTTCGCTTTTTTGTTCGTGTTCGAGTTCTGTTTGGATGTTTAGTAATTGATTTAATCGAATTTTTAAAAGGGCGGTTTCCGCCCTGACCCGGTTGAGGGTCATTGGTACTTGTTCCGGTACTTTTTGTTGTAGATTTTCTGTCTGTGTGTGTGTTGTCATTTTGTTGAATTTAATTTTTGTTTGATTTTATATGTTTGTTGAATTTAATATCTATCCCTGCCTAATGGACAGTATATACTATTACTACTTGGCGCTTATGGGCTCTGTACAGAAACCCCGGTAGATACCACTGCGCTGCCCAAGTAGCAAAGTGCTGTATGATACTGTATTTAATCTAGTAAAATCGTATTGAACGTTTTATAACCGTATCTTTCGTACGCTCTATAGAGCGCTAAATTTTAAATCCGCTCCGCCGGCAGGCTAATCGGAATGATTTTGAACCATGTAAACACACTACTTATATACATGTTTGCAGAAAACCACATATTTCAAAACACTTAAATCATATTCATATTTTTGTGGGTGAATATTGTCATAAACATAACATCATTAATAAACAAATGAATTACCTCTGTTTTATATTAGAAAATTGATTCAGGCTAATGCGCATTCATAATTGTTTGACCATACGCATTTTGATATTTCAGGCATTCTCAAAATTTGCACTTGTTGCTTTGCGGTTTAACGTTCTTCAACAATGGCGAGAGCTAAAGTTAAATTAAAATTGTCACTAACATCTTAATGTTATTTACATTATGAAAATAACAATAAAAACTTTTATAATGTTAAATTAAAATATATAAAATAATTCTAAAATTCATTTAATTAATTCCAACATGTGACTTGTGATTCCCATCGAGATTAAGGTAATTCATTTTTTACATTAAATTTAATTTTATACTCACTAATAGCTTTTGATATTCAATAGTTTTGATGATGGGAAAATTGTTTTCCCGACACATGTCAACAACATATCATTTTGCTATTGTTCGTATTGAATTCTTCTATCACCTCCATACAATTCAATAATTAAAATGGAGTTTTTGGAATACTTTTGAGTTTATTAAATATTATATTATTTAGTATTTTAACTATCAACAACCATAATAAATATTATTAAATATTTCAATGTCATTACAAAACTTTATACAAGAAATAAATATCATTAAAACATCAGATTTGAACAATAGATATACTTTAAAGAGTATTGATTAAGTTGTGTTAATAAATTATTAAAAAATACGAACCTCACTATTTCTGATAATGAAGAGAAGAAATTTTATTCTTTAGCATCCCTCAATTATAATAGCAATAAATTTAATAAAATCTTTAGTAAATACAGAATATCTATAGCTTTTAAAACAGATAAACTCTAATATTTTCAAAAATAACAAAGATTCAATTCAACTAAATCTTGAATGTGGTATTTAAGAATTAAATTTTGGAACTTGTGAAGCGTTGTATTTGGTATCACGAATAAAAATTTTACTACCCGTTTTAAAGAACATTTTAATTGTATAAGGTTAAATAATCCTAACAACTCACATTTAGCTAACCACATTTTAGAATTTAAACATGATTTTTCATGATCAGAACACTAAAATTCTTGATATTTGTTTAAAACCCAATATTTCGATATTTCTTGTTTATATTCATAAAGCATTGATAGATGGTAAGAAAATACTTAATATACAGACAATTTTTTATTTTAATAACATGATTACTCATATATCTTTCTGACTTGATTACTCATATATTTTCAATATTAGAGATGTTTAATATGTTATTTTTAAACTTTGTTTTTATTAATTTAATAAATACTACTGTTAGATTATGCCTAGATACGATACATTTTCGACTTCTTTTTAACTAAAATGCTCTTACGATCGATTATTAAACACAAACAATTAAAATTTCTAATATTTGTTGCATGCCTGAGAGACCGTATACATCAATTTTAACAAACATCATTTTAATTTTTTTTCTAGGTCCCAAGATGAACAATAATAAAAATTTAAATTTTTATCTATATCTGGAATAAACTTTTACGATACTCTATTTTTCTTTAATGTTTTGGTTTTGCACTTTATTTTATATTTTCATTTGATGTTAAAGGTGCCCTAATTTTATATTTACAATATTACTTTATGGTGGGCATGTTCTGTTGATACTAATATATTTTTGAAATATTTAGAAAGATTTTCATAAGGTAATTTAATATATTTGTAATATCTTTCAATTTTTGATTAATTTAACCGATTTTGTTTTTGAATCTCAGTTAGTTGAAATGTAAATTATTTTGATATGAAAACTCATAGACTTATTGAAGTAAAACGTAACTCCGAAATCCAGATAGTTCATTTAACAAACTTTTAGAATTAACAACTGTTTGGTAACAAATATTATTGGAGTTGAAATACTTACAGTTTCATTTATTATATTTTTTTGTAGAATTGGTTTACGTATTAACTTGAAAATTGCTAAAATACTCGTTAATACTCGTTAAAATATTAGTATTTCTGTTTGGCACATTGGAAAATTATTTAGCGGTAATTCGATTAATTGTTTATTAATACTTTATTATAATATAAATATTAATAGATTATAGATAATTAGAGTGCAAGTAGTTGGTAATCCTAAAATGTACACATTTCTCTATTTGGCAGCTCATGAGAATTGATTGACCTTTCATTTCATTTGTGATTTTTCCGCGTTCATTTCTACTTGAGCAAAGCGACTATCCAAACGAATGTTAAATCTGTTATAGCCATTTCCTCAAAGAAGCTATTATTTTTTACCAATCAAAGTGAAATTGCGAGAATCATTCGATGCAATTGAGTAATTCCGTTTGTTCGTTTGCCCTTAGAAAATGTCAACTCAAACTAATGATAGGCTATACCTACTTTTCTTTATTCTCTTCTCGCCAAGAGATATTATCTTCAGGTTAAAAGCATTTGTAGATAGCTTGTTAATTTTCATTATAGATTCTTACATAATACGTGAAAGTAGTTAAGTAAGATAGATGGATTCTGTTTATTTCATTTACATTTTGATAATGAAGAATTTTTTATATTGTATAATTCACAACCTTATCGGAAATATTTAGATTACGCCTAACAGCCTACCAGCCTGCCTGATTTGTATTGAAATGCTTTTAAAATAATTACATTTAAAAAACCGAAGTTATTAATTTTCAATGAATTAAAACAAAGTATACCAAAAACTCCATGTATATTGTAAGTTCTTGTAAACTTACATGGAGTTTTTGGTACACTTTGTTTTAATTAATTAAAATGTGGACTCCAACACTCAGACGTTCAAAATTCAATATTAATATTCAATTTAATTTTTTCTTACTTTTTTATAATTTATCTAAATTTATTTATTTTATCCCGTATTGTTGGGCATCTAAATATTCTTGTTACTTAGACAAGTCGAGCCACTAAGACTGGCCACATGTTTTATCTTGAAATATATAAACTTATAGTCTTGCTAAGAAAGTATTTATTACTACAGTTGACAAGGTAAAACTATTGAAATTATTTTGAACTACCAGATCTTAAAAAATAAAAACTGATTTATCTGTACAAAGTGCCTGGACATGATGAAGTAATTAAAAAGTCTAATTAACTATAAACAAACTTTTTTTAAGGCTTTTTGTTGTGTCCCCTTTTGCATCCGCTGGAAAAATCTTGCGAAATATGTAATATTTTAACATTTGTAAAATTAAGAGTTTTTATTCATTTTGCACATGTGTAGACTTATTTGATCGAAAATTTTAAATTAGTTCGTAGATATATCCAATAGTTATATAAGTTTCGTACAAGGGCGGTGGTTGACACCACGACCAGGTTTCGGATATCGGAAAAACTTGAAAGGTATAGGATAATTTTATACTATCATAGAAAGAAGCCTAAAATGCCATAATTTTTAGTGAAAATCGCATGTTGATATCACTATTCCTTCTCTATTTATTATAAAAATTTACGTAATAATTTACTCTAGTAGTAAAAGTATACATAATAATTTTAAATATATAGGTGCACTATTTGGAAAATATTGATGATTAGGAAGTTTTTAAAAATTAATTTCAAAATTGAGACAGGATGGAGACGAGTTTCTGAGATAGTGGTAGCTGTCGTCAGCACCCTCTCCTATCACTATAGGCGTAAAATATCACTACACCGCAGTATGAGTTCGGAGTTCTAGCTTTGCGCTATGCCTCTGCCTTAGCCTCTGCCTTAGCCTCTGCCTTAGCCTCTGCCTTAGCCTCTGCCTTAGCCTCTGCCTTAGCCTCTGCCTTAGCCTC
>WYDF02106856.1:0-23703 GCA_009867245.2 Adranes taylori
AATCAACGAATAAGAGAAATTATGACAGTAGGTGAACACACGATAGTGGACGAGATAAGAACAAAACAACTGGTATGATACGGGCATGTGCAAAGAATGGAGAACGAACGACTACCTAAACAAGAGTGGAGATCGGGCATCGGAAGGTGGCGGACGTTTTAAACCGATTATACTACTCTTTTTATGTATTTTAATAATAATTGTTTCTTTAATTTTAAATTTATTTTTATTTTTTTTTCTATGCGTTTTTGCACTTATGCAGTAGTGTTTTGTATTAATATGTATCCTGGGAAATATCAAATTTGTGGCTCGTGTCCCGGAAATTCAGAAACACAACTACTTACTGACTCAATAATAAATTATTGAGTCAGTATGAGATTCTTAATACTCAATAATAAATTATTGAGTCTGAAAAATCGTATGATAAACTGAAAAATCGAAGTCAGTGTCAGGATATAATAAATTATTTTTTTTGTGCGGTAAACGAAAACTAAATAATTTTTATTACGTTGCACATAGCGGATTATTGTTAGTTATTTAATGTTTATTATATAATTTGTTAGTTATTAATGTGACGAGCGGATAAAATCTCCCAAAGCTTTATGCAAAAATTAAAGGACAGGTTTTAATATACAAGCTTTATATAGCAGTATATCAGGTGCGTCCCATTAATTCCGTCCCCGCAAGCAAAATAAATGCTTGTAACAATAATAATGGGAATGAAACATTCATTTAATTATTATTTTCGTAAATTTTACATTATCACTGACGAAATTAAGCTAACTATCAAAACTAACAAAAATATTAAGGGAAACTTAAGGAACTACCCGTCGCGGAACGAAAGTTGCACCTGATGGAAGACGGCAAGTTCATCAGTACCAAGGTACGGCGTGAGAAGAAAAACTTCGGTAACGGTGCTATCTTGGAGAATTATGGGCGCATACAAATGAAATGCATTTGTAATCCACACGGCGATCACAAGTGAAACGGAACACCTACGGCACTAACTACTTCCACTATAATCCAAATGGCTAAAGAAGATAAAAACATGCATCTCATTCCGGGGAACCCCTTAAATGAATAGCGGGTGCGAAAAATCCACCCTTGTAGAAACAAATCTCAAGTATGCAAGATGATTAGAATAGCAACATCTAACAGCATAGTCTATTTATGCTGTTAGATGCCGGCAAACTGGTGGTGGTGGCAAACTGAAGAAAGAATAAGGGATGTTTTATTACTTTAGAAGGTATGCTCCCGGCATCGGTGCACACTAGTTTCAAATGAATTAGTACCATCTACCATTTTTCCTTTAGTGATCGCGTCATCGTTTTGAAGCTTGCAACGTCCCACCGCATTATGAATATTACTCTAGCCGTTGCTCCAACCAACGATAAATGACATGAAGACAGTCTAGGTCTACACCAATTCAGAAACTGCAATGTCATTAACCAAGAAGAGAGAAATAACAAAGGTGTTTGGAAATTACAATGCTAAAGTGGAAGTTGAATCTGAAAGTGATAGAACCGGACATTTTATGAAATAGCAGGTAAGAAATAGTAGGCGTAAGAAATATCGTAAGAAATAGCAGGTACGAACGTCTCCAGCAGTTCTACACTGAGCAACAACTTTCCATCATCAACACCTACTTTAAATTACACTCGACGTCTATACATATGGGAATCATCAGCTAATCGGGATTGTCACGTAAATCGCAACAAAACTGATTTCATCCTCATCAGATCCCAGTTGCGTAAATTTCTAAAGTCTGCTAGAATATTCTCTGGCGCTGATGTTTCCAGTGGTAACAAACCGCTCATGATGGACCTGAAATGCGTAGCATTGTAAAGGCCAGACATGTAGACACTAAGACATATCGACGTAAAAAGTCTCGATTCCTGATACGAGGAGAAATATAAGACAAAGGTGTTAGAGAGGATGAAAGTAAGACGCTCCCCACGAAAACTGACGTAGAGGATTTGTGGTTTGGTCTTGAAGGAGGCACTTACTGACACCCAAGATACAAGTGACACCCAAGATACAAATATACGAGGGAAAAAAAGATACAACCATGAATAACTAACGAGATCCTGCAGCTAATGTCTCAGAGAAGACAGTATAAAATAGAGATCCGCATTAAGTACAAAGAACTGAACAAAGAGATCCGATGAAAATGCAGGGAAACCAAGGAACGATGGCTGACGGACCAATGTAAAGTGATCCAAATTCGCCAAGAGAAGCACGATTTCTTCAATGTGTACAAAAATGTGTATGAGAAATGGCAGGGAAACAGCATAGAACCCAAAGCGGGATATTGAGAGGACCCTACAATTAGATGTTGATCGGCGTTGAGGACAAGTTGGAAAGATGGGCAGAATATGTACAAAAATATTAGTGACGAGCGTCCAGATTAGAGCCCATAAATCTCAATGAAACAAGTTCTTACATCTGAATGGAGGAAGCTGTGCGAGCCATCAAATTACAAAAAAAAGCAAAGCCGACAGTGTATACATGATCCATGAGGAGATCCATAAATTCGTAGCACAGAGTGAGGACACGCGGTTTAAGCTCTTAACAGTACTATTTAATACCATTTATAGAGTCTGCAAAATACCTTCAGACTGGCCCACCTCCGTTTCTGGCGCTCTGCCGAAAACTTCAAAGCCATAAATTGTGATGACTATATGTTCTGAAGACCGTTCTGCGGATTATACACTCACGAATATATATGAAATGCGATTAACAAATCGATACAACTCAGTTCGGCTTTAGAAAAGCCTTGGGAACTCGCGAGGCATTCTTTCTCACTTGATGTACTCAAACCTCTACCTTTATACTGAAAGTATTCAAACTTTATACTTAAATTATATTCAGAGAAACACTTGAGGACACAAATATATGTATCAAGATGAACGTAAAAGAATCAACAATCTCCGATACGCAGACAAACTCTAATAATTGTCCACAACTTCGCAGATATATAGAGAGCTATGGATCTTATCGTGGCACACAGTTATCGTATCGGCCTCTTCGTGAACGTGAAGAAAACAAAGCTCGTGATTCCATCCAAGCAATCAAGGCCAGCTGTTTTGTATAAATGTTAGACCCGTTCAACAAAGACATAAATTTCGATTGCAGCTGGGAGCATCTCGTGAATGAACAAAGTAATCCGAAAATCGAGATCAAGGCTAGAATCTAGAAAATGTTCCTATCCCAAAAGATATTACGCATCTTATAGATGGCAAAGCTGATAAACATCAAAGTCCTCAATATGATGGACAAATCTTTAGAGTTCATGAGAACTGTCAAGGAAAGGAAACTGCAATATGAGATGAAAAGTATGAGATCCATCGACTGATCATCGAAGGGAAAATTCAGGAATCAATAGGACGACGTCAGAATTCGTGGCTGAAGGATCTGAGGAGATGGCTTGAACGAACATCGACAGAGGTCTCAGAGGTGCAGTTGCTCTAGCCAAAATAGCTAACTGGATCGCCAACTTCCATAGACAGACGATATAATATTCACACTGTATCCTGTGCGGAAATAGTGCGGTAAATATTGCGGAAATGTTTAAGTGCATTTCCGTTATTATTTTCATAGAATGTCATGAAATAGATTTGAACAAGTTTTAACATTTTCACATGTAACTCGCAATCATAAGATTCCTCGAGATCATTGACAAAAAGTATACAAATTAGCGTATAATTGACACAAATCCATTGTGATAAAATTGTTCTCCGTAGTAAATTGATATTCAATAAGTTTAAAGGGACGATAAAAACTTCCAAAAAATTTGGATATTGGGCAGTAAAAAGGTTAAAAGGTTAAACCACGAATCTATTATAGAATATAGAACATAATACAGCATGCCAAGAAGAAAACTTACCACGTTTTTTTATTGTAAAATATAATATAATTATAGTCATTTTTATCTAATAAATCAGAAACAAAAATATAACACATTCCACTTAGCATATTATAGTAAAAATGTTTATAATAGTAACTAAAAAGTTGCACAAAGTGAAAATCAGATAACAAAATTATTAACTCGATTGAAAAGTTCGTTGAAGACTAAATATTCGATTTTGCACGATATGAATTTCAATGTTATACACCTAAACTAACCTTCGTTTCATCAAAAAAGTATGCACCCAACCCTACAATTAGAGGTTAGGTACGATAGAAGCCTATTTCGATCATTTCGAGGTCATTTTTATTGACCATGTTAAGATATTTTCGATGAATCTTCTTCGGTTATAAGTGGAAGGCCAGTTGTTTATACAGAATATTTTCTTCGGAGTCGTATAAAAAGGGTATTGTGTACGGAAGAAAAAAAAATGTAGCTATTGTATTGTCACAAATCATCAAGTCAAATAAAAAAAAACTACAGTTATTTCGAAGAATTTTTAAGCCTTCATAGCTAGAGCGTTATATTTGGGGTATATCTTCAATTTGTGTACAATTGAACATTCTTTGTGTACAATCTTTGATTTATTGGGTCTACACTTTTTTACTGATATACATGAAAAAAGGATAATATGTATTAGTGCTGAATATTTGGTTTGAACTGTGCTAGATTTTAAAATCACACATCTTAAAATACAAGGGTCAGCCAAAATGTAAATAGCATATTAAATGCACTATCGTTTATAATCATATAATTTATCACTGATCCGCCCTCATGCCCCCTAAACGTTATTTTCCCCTCTCAATCACCATTTATATTTCGCCTGAACCAATCCTTTATTTCCCAGACATTCTGGCAACCTCTTTCTCTCTACCTTTGTTATTTTATCTTTTGACATCTTTTCCACATATTCTTCAACCACCAAATGCACTCTCCAATCCTCGTATTCCAGTGTCCCTTCACCGTTAGTAACTCTATATATTTTCTTTCAACTATTAACATCTCACTCATTCTTCCCCTAATTTCCCTCCAATCCTTATTCACATAAACTGTTACAATCACCCATTTTCTTCCTTTTACATTTATCAGTCCTCCAGACTCTTGTTCCATTACCATTAATTTCCTTGTCTCTTATTCATTCGTATTCTAACCCCAGTAATAATCTATCAGCTGGCTCTATCTTTTGCATGCTTTCGTTTTGTCCCTTGTAATATCCAATCATACACTATAGGCAATTTCTTTATTATCTTTTTCCATCCCTCCACCCATGTTTCCACTAATCCAATAATATAAAATGTCTCTCAATATTCTTTTATATCCTTCTGTCTTATTTATTATTAAAACCTGCTAAATTCCATTTTTCCATTTTTATGTTATTCCTCCTTCCGACTTGTATAATTTTCTCCTCACTTTTGTCTCTCCTTTTTTCTCATCCCCCTCTCGATACTGTATTGTATTACTTCTTATTTCTAAATTCTTGGTCTCCCTATCATAAATCTCTTTTTCCTCTAGCCTGCTACTTCCATTCGTTTTTAGTTTTCCATTCTTTCTTTAGTATTATTTTCTATTATCCTGTCTTCTTCTACTTTCCGTAATCTGCTTTGATCAATTTCTTCTTTATTACCCCATACCCATTATTTATTTATTTACATATTGTTTAGTTTACTTATTTTTGTTAGCTAGTTAAGAATTTGTATGTTTTCCATAAAGAATTGAAAGTTTGGTTGTATAGAAGGTATTGAAAGCCAATAAAGGTTTACCATACTACTAAAAGCAAATAGATAAACAAAATGATTTTTTGCATTTTGAAGTATTCATTGTTACATTATATTTTGTTTTCCATAATGTTTACATCAATTACACAGTCTTATTTTGTCAAAGAAAAATAAGAAATTCGAATACGTCCCAGTAGTAGTCCACTGATCATAAATTTACATTTTTTACAGGACGGCAGTGAAGTGAGGTGTTAGAGCTCCGTGCAGAAAACAGATTAAAGGAAAGGTCACGGCTTCTACGTAGCAGTCACATGTGAATGGACAAAGGAGCATAGTTCCATCAAGCAGTTAAGGCTTGTTTACGTTAAGTGATTTAGTACTTAACTAAAATTTAAATTTTTCTTACTTCCTGTAATTCCAGACTTCAGCCTTTGGGCTATGTTTTGACTCATTCTCTCTACCATGTCGGATCATCTTTTTGTTGAGTTTGCAACCAGATCGTTTGCTTTCAATTCTTTTCTTAGCTCTGTGTTCCGGCGGTACCACGGTGCGTAGACTAGTTTTCCTAAAAGCTTGTTTTGGCATTTGAGAATTTCGTTCTTAGTTCCGTCTGGAGTGTACTATAACTCCTGCCCATAGGTTAGGCTGGGTTCGAACACCGCTTTTAGAAGATGTATCCTGTTTCTCATGCTCAGCCCAATATTGTGCTATATAGTCTATTTGCTTTTTTATCGTTATCACTGATCTTCTTTTCACACGATTTTTATTTCAGTTTGTTATCAAATACACAAGCTGGATAGGTCACCTGAGCTTTTATTTTAATTTTACACCCTCCAAGGTTGTCTGCGTTATATTTACGTTTAGTTATCCAAAATGTAGTTTTTTGCCGGTTTGATTTATTTACGCGCACTTTTCACGTTTTAAAATATTGATGGAGCCTTTCCAATCCTGCATCTAATCTATTTGAAGTCTAGTAAGCATTCACTCCTTGCGCGAACACAGCAATGTCATCTACAAACTGGACAATAGTGCTTCCTCTATGACATGACTAAGGTACGCTTTCTCTATAGCTATGAAAGCACTTTCTTGAAAGGATTTAATAATATATAAACAAACCTTTATTGGCATATAAAACACATAATATAACATAATTTTACCCAATTACCTTAAATTCAAAAATTAAAACTAAAACAAAAGGCAAAAATCAATTCTCAGTACTGGGCGAAGGAAAGGCTATACTCATTATCACATAAATCCGAAATCCATACATTCACTTTCACACCCACTCACCCATACCTCGATTCCTATTCACAATTCCCTTCATCCAAAACTTCATCCACACCCGCTATGCTTCACACTCCCCACATCTTTTATTCTTATCCTTCTCCCCTACATTTTTTACTTACCTCACACCCTTTTATACTACACACATATCCCACAAACATTCACACTTCTTTATCACTTACTATATACAAATCTACACCTACATACATTCATTTTCCTTTACACTAACCTTATTCAAACTCATCGATTCTTTCCTTATCTCTTTCCTCCCATTCTTCATCCCTGTCACCACTTTCCCTTTTCTTACTCCCTCCCCCTATTACTCCTTGCCCTATCTTTCCTTTTCATTCACCATCTCTCCAATCGCTCCACCCCTACCTATCCTACTTTTTCCATTATTTCCTTTCCGTATCCCTCTTGCCCTAAACTTAACCTCCAGTCTAGCTATTGGAGGTTAAGCCTTCTTTCCACACCAGCTCTACACACTCCCTCATCCAATGCATCCACGTTTCTTCTTCCATCCCACACACCCTGCACATCATATGTTGCTCGTTCATCCAGTACCTCTTCCCCCGCTCTTCACTTCCACACCTAAACCTCGCTTCCAGCTTTTACTCCTTCATGTTTAGTCCAGACACTAGATACTCTGCTATCCTCTCTCCTACTTTTATCCATTTATATTTGCTATTGAACCCACTGCCACTAATCCTTTCATGACCCTTCTACCTCTCAATATCCAACAATATCTCTACTACCTCATTCACCATTCCATTCCCATCCGTGATCCTTTCTGCCCATCTCCACATCGACCATCCAATTCCTTCATGCATTTTCCTTCTACATTATAATCATTTATTACTTCCTACACCCCCTCCCCTATCATGCATTCCTTTAATATAAATTTCCTTCACCAATCTAGAATCCCCGTCCATCCATTCTTTTCTTTCGAAATTCACCAACTTCTTCACTCCTGATACCCAGCATTTATGCTTCCCAGTTTCATGTAGCACTATTTCATACGACGTTGATCTATCTACACCTAAAATCCTTTTGATACATCCAGCTTACACAGTCTCTATCACTTCTCTTTCACACACCTTACAACAATGGATTTAAAATGGCTGCCATTTTGTTTGGGATGACTAGTTTCCACGTTTAGTGTAGCAGACCGTCGTTCCATACCTGATCATATGCTTTTTCAATGTTCAGGAAGATTCCTATTGATTGTAAACGTTTAGTTTTGGCTTGAAACAATTCTTCTTGCAGCGCTGCAGCTTGTTGCGTTGCAGCTAGCTTTGAAGAAATTCCCAAAGCATGAATCCTATATCTTTCTTATACCTATAGGTACTACATATCTATATGGTATATGAAAGACTAAATTAGTCCGATTTATTATTATTTATTATTATGATTTTTATCGTATTAAGTAGGTAAATAAAAAGAAGTGGGTGAAAAGAATACCTATTAAAACGAAACTCTATGCGCGCACACATACACAGCGCGTTCTTGTGAACTTTACTTTATATAAAATTGCGTGTTATTTTAGACCAATCAGGCGAGCCCATTGCAAAACTTCAGATTTTGCATGTAAACAGAAATGCACAAATTTTCCGTGCTAGCTGTACCAGTAGACATAAAAATAGACTAGGTGTAGCGTTTTATTTATTTCTCTCGCCAGTCTGCTACGTAGCTGGACTTCTAATAGCAAAAGAAAATATGAAAATTTAAAACATTTTAAATTAATAATTATTTTATATGGGTGTTCACGAGCACCTGTACACTTATGCACCAGCCGCCACTGTGTACTAATAATAATAATAATAATAGAAATTTGCTTATTATTATTATGAGTTTCTGATCGAACCTTACGAGCTAATATATGAGAATTTTATGTTACAAACATAATTAAATAAAAGCAGTATGGTATTCAAAAAAATAATTACGATCCTGCTTTAATAAGATCAAATTCTATAACAATTCGACTACCCAAGTATCCCCTGATCCTATTACTTGTCTACAGCGTGGATAGCTTTGCTCTTTTGAATTCAACTACCCATGAATGTCCCTACTAAGTCTCCTAGCTATAAATCCTCCGATCCCTTTATTTGTCTAGGCGGGCACAGTTTTGCACTCCGCTTTGCCGCGGCCTGCGGCCGAGCTGCTCTTGACTCACTTCTCGGATAATTTCTAACAAGACAGTCGCCAAGCACTTTTGAATTTGACTACCCATGATTTTGCCTTCCCATGTATTTTCCGGTTCCAGTATCCCCCAGTCCTATTATTTGCCCACGACGTGAACAGTTTTGCTGTTTTGAATTCAACTACTCATGAATGCGCTTACTAAATCACATACTAGTTTGGATAATTTCTAGCAGGGCAGTCAAGAAATTTTGAATATGATTTTGCCTACCTATGTATCAACAGGTCCAAGCATTTGTCTACGGCGCACATGTTCTTGATGCTAGGAAACTGCATCATAAACAATTTCACGAAAGAATTCACCAGAAACTGTGCTCAACAATTGTGGACTCTGTAAGTTTTGCTCTGTAAGTCTGCTTGCAATTAGAACTAGAGTAGGCGTTTAGAATGTTCGTACCACTATTTTTACTTGTCATAATTCCCGTTCATAAAAATACTCTTTTTTGTTTAATAGGCCAAACAATAATTTAATTATTCAAAAAATAGTATATATAATACATACATATTGGAAATGCTTATTTGTCCACGCAAATAATGGGGCGATATGTATGAGTAGAGTGTGAAAGAAAAGGCAGAGAATAACGAAGGCTCCAGAAAGTTGTTGGCGCGTAAGAAAATTGGATCCCGCCGGTCGAGATTTATTGTAGATTAGTATGGAAATGAGTCGCGCGGAATAAAATGGTATCTAAACCTTTCCTACTCTATCTTTCGCAATCTCCTATTCACTCACAAGTTCAATGCAGATCTACGGATATATATGTACAATTATCTTTAGATTTTGTAATGTCAAATTCAAAAATCCCTAATTTTAGAAACTCAAAATAATAACATAAGTCGTGAAATCGACTTTTGAAATATTTTCTTAGGTTACATTAGAATTATTTTAAATTTTGGCGTGAAGAAAGCAAGTATGTTTCGTAGGTTTGAGATCCACAAAGAAGCTATAATAATAAAAAAAACTGACAAAATAATCACGAAGAATACTTCGAAAAAATCACAGGTGACAGTTCCAATTTCTGAGTGCCCTACTATATGAACAGTGCTCTGCTGAGCCTATCACAGATCGTCTAAAATCCCTACAGTCTATATATCCGACTCGACGTGATGCAGAAAACAACCCAATAGCCTACCAAAATTTTCGTTCTGATTCGAAAGCCAGGCACCACCGTAGCAAACCACCGTCGCAGACTCTTCCCATATCCGCCAGCTCGAATAATCCAAACCATGCAGGAACCTCCCGAGGATCTCCAAGATATCTTTGAATTAATCCCACTGTTCCTAAGATGATCCCTACGCCTGTAGATAAAATCAATCACTCTTCCACAACAACCTTAATTTCTATTTCAGGTCAACTAACACCGACTTGCGTAGTCAAGCAACGGCATAAATATACAAGACCACCAGCAATTCAGCTCACCTCACTAAACCAAACTTCCTCATCACTTGACCATGGCATGGCCAATGTATTGCAGGTTCCCTTGGCTGTAAAGCGAATGCTATAGCATATTTCTTGTCTGCAAGCTATCAGCTTACCATAATTCTAAAAGCATCCCAGTCACTATCAGTTCCTGGCAGAAGAGGATGATAAATCCTAAAGCCTTCTTCAAACAAACTCTCGAATCTCCCAACAATATACAATCCCAAGAGGGAGTGGAATTTTAGTGGGTAAAAAGCCCACACTGTCGGATGCAACGAGCATCCTTCGCCTTTTGAAGGTTTCTCAACTTCCTAGGTAAAACAAAAAAAAAGAAAATAATCACAATTAAAAGTGTACATTTGATTTTTATTGTTGTTAAGTTCAGTAAAATTAAGTTCATAAACATTTTTCCAAATAGCTCGGAAGTTTGAAAAACGATATTAAATGCTTAGGAAATAAACTACTGTTTATGGCAACATTTCTTTCCATACTTACTTTAGAAACTTGTTCATTCATTTAGTTTTTTTTTTAGAAATAAGCAAAATATAAGCAACCCCTTTCGCTTTCGATCCAAATTAGTGGAAGAACTTGAACCATCAGAATATGAAGGCTCTAAACTTTTTCAACGATTTGGTCCGGAATTTCGAAACCATGTTTAATGTGTGAATTACATAGATCATGGCTGTATGTGATTTCTCATTCTTTCAGTTGAAAAATTATTTAAGGATATTGCAAAAACATGGAAGGGGTTGGGTCTTCTAAGGAAAGGAGGTTTTAGTAAACAGATTTATACAAATAAACTGAGATCATATCGTAGCTTGATAATCGAATTCTTATGCGTGTTACAATGTTCTGCATTGTAGATACAGCCTTTAAGCTCGCTCATGACGTGGTCGAGGAAAGTGTAATACATGTTACGTTTGTAATAACTCCTTGAAGTTCCCGCTTGAATATTACTTCTGTTTGCCTGTCTAGCGGCAATAGGTTGTAAGTTTATTTGGAGCAATCAAATTGTCTGCATCAATAAATACACCTTCAAAACATTTATCAGTCCTAATGACCTGGAGAGTGAACATGACTGTTTCCATATGTTTGCAGCACTTTAGTAAATCCACATTGACAGATTGAAGAACTTTGCTTAATGTTGATGTGTAGGAAATCAATTTTCTCAAAATAAGAAGGGAAACAACAAATTGTGAACTTTTTTTTGCAATTGGGAATTGGTACGACTGTGTTGTAAAAACTTTCATTTTCTTTCAGAGCAACAAGTGTGACAAACACTGAAGAATACATTTCAGTAAATGGTTCCACAGCTAAATGTTTTTAAATTCATTGTGTCCCACTCAGTGAAACAAATTTGAATCAGAAATGTCATTTACATCAGCCACTTTCTTTAGCAACCCAACACGAAGTTCGAACTGTCCGAAGAAATGAATGATACCTTTCACGCTACCAACTGTGTTACGGACCAGTGGTATTTCACAAGAATGTGCCAATACTAAATACAAGTTGTTTTTGGTACTTGTGAACGAACTTTTTTCAGTCGCCCACTCATAACAGCAGCTCCATCATAACACTGCCCAAATAACATCTTATCAAGGGCAAATCCAAATAGCTCGAGATGTTGTCTAATTGTATCTGCGGTCACAACTTAAAAAAGTACCGAATTACGGCCTTCTCGCCCGAGTCATCTACATACCGTGCGCACTGCCAAATATGTCTCTCTCAGTGTATTCGAATTGAGCCATCACTCGACCGCGCCCAAAAGCGTAAAAGAGCTCCGTAATTTTCATCATTTCCAGTTTCCGTCATACATGCGAATCTCCGCATTGTTTTTGGGGGAATCAACTATATTTATTCCATGTGTCACATGAATAATAGCTGCGCGTATAACAAGAAAAGCACGCGCCACCTTTATGAAATTCTTGGTAACAGTCAGCAGTTATTCAATTATTGGAATTTGGAAGGAGTGCTAGTGTGTTACTAATCATAAGTTTGGTGGAAAATGTCACATCACAAAACATTATAATAGCAACGAACTACATGTTGTTGACAAGTAATGGGGTGGGATTTATACCTCTAGAATACTCCCTTACTTACGCCCGAACAAAAACACTTTGGCAATGGAGCAAAAATGAATTTTAAACCAGTATATTTTAGCCAATTTTTCACGTTAGCTAAAAAATATGCATCATGACATTTTACGCTATTTTTTTACGGTATTTTAGCTACTGTAATCCAAAGATCAGCTGGACAAGAATAACTTAAGCTGGACAAGAATAAGATTATGGATTGGGTATGCCCATGAAACTGAGATCCATAAAAGTCCATGAGAGATCCATGACAGAATCCGTATAGCTTATATAATTTGGCGGTTATATGGTCTAGATATCCAATCCATTTCAATCCTCGTCCATCTCCACTTACAATAAATAACAGCAACTAATATAGGGGAAACTTGCCTATTTATTCAATGGTTCTTTGCCAGCGACAACCATGAATTTAGAGATTAAAAAAGCAAGCTAGGACGAAACAAAGAAATTTTGGTAGAACAACCACAAGATAAAGGGGCAAGGTAAAAGAAGTGCAGGTTTTGTCTAAATGGGATATCAAATATCATCAAAAATAGAATAGGGAAAAGACTACATCTCGAATGTAGTTTGAATTGTATTGCTAGCTGTTACAAAAGGCTAGCAACATAACACATTAATATTTTTGATAGAATGCGCTGATGCCACATCTAAAATGGAAACGTGGTATTGAGAGATCTCCGCAATCCACGCAAACAAACGATTCAACTGAAATTCTTCAAACAATATTTTGAGAGTACTTTTGTTTCTATTTTAAACATTAGTTTCCAAATTAAAGGCAGGATGTTTAAGCCCAAAATACATGCAATATGTATGATGTTTCTCGTTTTGCAAACTTTACTAAAAAGGTTCAATCTGAAAAGGTCAACTTTTTTTAACCTTCTCTACTAGAAACTTTTTTTTTGAAGCGATAAAAGAACTATACAAAAATCGGGCAATTAAAGTTCGATATAATTTGACATTGAGAGAAAATGTGCAATCGTACGCAACATCATTTTTATGAAAGATGGAAAACTAAAATTTGGGAAAAATAAATCAAATTGAAATGACTACATCAGAGCTTTCCCGGGTTATAATTAATATTTTTGTGTTCCTCCTCAATATTTTTGTTGCATTCTTATGATAAATACGAACGCTCAGAATTTGTTGGATGCGTGCATAATATTCCTGTAAAACTTTGTAAGTTTTACAAGTTTAGCACTGTTTCCGATTCTGCTAGAGTAACAGATTCGCGTCGTCAGTGATCAAGCCAAAATCTGTAAATCCAGAGTTGTCAATTAAAAATTATACACTATCCAAATTGAAACAAATTTTATTAGTAAATAATAAATGAATAATAAAACTAGTAAATATTTCAAGACCTTATGTCGTTCAATATTTATCTGAAAGTTTGGTATTCAAACATTTTCGGACGAGAGTCTGTCTACTTTCAATAAATAAATGTTGTAACGTCTCCCATTATAACGGTTTCACGCCATATGTCGGTTAGACTCCTTCCACTTAGCGTCCTTTGGTTTTCTTTCATTCATAAATATTCCCACAAGATGCACAATTTCGTCTGTAACTTGTTTTGATCTGTTTTGTTAAATCACCATTAACAATGGCACAACTATTGTAATTGAAAATTCTATAACGGGTCATCATCCTCTAGTTGTTGCTCTTAATCTTGGTGATAATATAACACCAAGAGCAAAATTAATTCAATTTCTAAGGTAAGTAACTATGATCAATGTGAGCGAGATTTTGCTTTAATCAACTGAGAAAACATAGTGCCAAACTTGGTCATTGACTCTTCAGATATTGACATAGTAATAACTAGCTGGTTACGACCATAAGACATACTGGATAACAATACTACACATAAACTTGAAAAAACTAAGCAGAAGTAAAAAGGATGGATGTCTTCTGGGTTATTAATTTCTATTCACATACGTGACAAATTATATAAAAATACCATAGAAACTCTAAAATAATTTTATTCTTTAAACAATTTAATTCGAAATGCTAAATATAATTTCTTCAAAACAAAAATAAATAATCTTAGCCGTGATAACAAAAAAGTTTGATCGTTAATCAATAAAAATTGTGGTTTCCAAAAAAACAAACTAATATCACTGAAATTATTAATGATAAGAATGAAATTGTTGACTATTTCAATAAATTTTTTATTAATACCTCTGATTTCCTAGATGTGTCCCGGAACAGAAATATTAACATATCTCACTCTCCTAGGCGCCCTTCTTTACCTGGACACGTCTCTTTGTATTTAAATGCTACCAATGCCACTGAAATTAAAAACTATATTAATTCTCTGAAAAATAATTCTTCAGAAGGGCCTCGATACAGTATGTCCTAGTACTCTATCAGAATGTTTTGATAGAATTGGCGTCAGAGTCTTAGCTGCGGTTTTAATCGATACCTAACAGAACTCAAAAAGTAAAAAAATTAATATGAAATCAGTTCCAGTAAAGAGGTAAAACGTGGCGTGCCCTAAGGAACTGTTTTAGGGCCCCAAGGAACTATTATTCATATAATACATCAATTATTCACTATTTCAGGAAGTTCCTGGTGAAATAATACTGTATCATAATGACATTGTATTTCCTGGTTAGAAGTTGAAAATAAAGCAATAATTGGATTTAATATTATGTCAAATTGGTTATTGCCAAATTTTTCTGGTATTAATTGTACCTGTAATAACTACAGTAACAACTAACTTCACACCGATATAAACATCTGTCAAAGAAACAATGGTAAACCGCTCAAAATTATACCAATGACGTTACGTCATATTCTTTCTTAGTGTGTTGATGCATTTGAGTCTAAGTTAAAACGAAAATAATAACGCAGCAGTGTTATTGCGCTATATTTGGCAGAAGTTCAAATTGCTATTTGGTGTCGTGCACAATTTCTCGTTACATGGCTGCTGGCAGTATTACCTAGATGTAAAGGGAGTGGTCGTAAACGAACTACAACATCAGCAGCAATGATTCGAACAGTGAAGGCTCGAATTGAACGAAATCCCCATCACAGTGCCAAAAAATTGGGTGCTGAGCTGAACATATCACGAGGACAGATGTAACACGATTTGAAAATGAGCTTCGATTGAAGGCTTTAAAGTTCCAAAAGGCACACGATTTTACTCCTGATCAGAAGAAAGTAGACAATATAGAGCAAAGGAATTGCCGAATAACGTTTTCTCTGATGAGGCTCCATTCCCAATGGAGCTGAAACAAACAATATGACCGAGTTTACTTGCAAGAGAGATCATACGAAAATTAATACCTCCGGATGGCCACCAGAAAGCAGGCACCAGCAATGGTGATGGTTTGGGCCGTTGTTACTGCCGATGACCGCTCTCCACTAGTATATTTTAGTTTATCGCCATACTATTTTGGAAGCTGTGTTGAAGCCTTGGGCACGTAAGCATTTCAACCACAGAGCATGAACTTTCCAACATGACTCTGCGCCGTCCCATAAAGCGCGCGTCAACAAAGAATGGTGAAAAATAACGTTATTTCTTCAATACAGTGACTGGCAAATACTCCGGATGCAAACCCGATGGATTACTCTATTTGAGGCATTTTGAACAGTAAGGTTGGCACAAAAAAATACCAAAGTGTTGACGCCCAAGACAGCACTTCGGCGAGAATGGTCGCGCATTTCGGATGCTCATCTTCGTGCAGCATGAGAGGTGGTAATATAGAACAAAAGTGAATTTATTCTAAAATTTTTATATGTTTACTGTTTACTGAAATTCGGACTTTTCAGCAATTAAATTCAAGAAAACAATGAAAATAATACAGCGTTTTATTTTGTTGCAATTTTTTCAGCAGCCCTGTATATTCATCAACGCATATGAATTCTCAGGAATTTTTATAGATGCGCAAGTCAGATGGCATGCACACGTTGCATATTTATGAAAGAAATTAAGATCTATAATATACTTAATCAAAAAAAAAAGGAAACTATTTTATATCACAGTATTTTTAAATCAATCTATATGTACGGAATTATCGCATGGGGTGGAACGTTCAAGTCTACAGTATGTAAGCTAATTATGGGTCAACAAATTGTCGGTTGTTTCGGCGTTTATATTGTGCAAATACATTGTAAATTTTGATATTTTTTTAAATTTATTATCGAGTATTAAAATTTATACTTTATTAAAATTAAATACAATGCACTTTTTTCAGCGATTTATTTTATTGTTCACATATGTTTACGAGTTGTTATGATCTCACTCGAAACGAGTAGTATAGAACACACTCGTTCAGACGATGGTACTGTGTACCGAAACATATGTAAACAATAAATATGTTAAAAGAAGAGTGCATTTATTTAATATTAATAAAATATAAATTTTAAACTATCGATAATAAATTCATAGTTTTAATAAATATATCAAAATTTATAAACGCTGAAAAAATCGCCGGTTTTTAACAACACTATAAAATTTATTATCGATTATTTATAGTTTAAAATTTATACTTTAATACAATTAAATAAAATGCATTATTTTAGCCAATTAGCCTGGTTAAAAAGAAAGTTGCAGAACTTAATTTGCGTACCCGGAAATACTTGTAATTTGACCACTTTAAGAGAAAAATTGAATGTTAAACAGTCTTTCGTAAATAGTTTCTTTTCAGTTTGGTAATAGGGTGTAAAATATCGGGACGACACACGTAGCTTCTACTGGACTTCCGCTGTCCATATGCAGGATGTACAACTGATCAAGCAATGGGCAACAACTGTTAATTGTACTCTGCTAAGATAATCTCTACTTTTCTTAAATCAGTACCATTGCTTTTGGCAAATCCCAAAATTCGTTCACCAGAACCGCCACCTAATTGCCACACCAAGCGCTTTATGCCTTGCGATTGGTGCACTTTTCCTCTTCGTGCACTATTTTCGTCAACTACACACGTATGATTTTTTGCAATACAATGTCTGTATTGATATTGATATTGTATAATTCTGGTGGAGTTACTCTCCGGCGTGAGGTTGATAAGAGTGGGAATAGTTTTGTATGGGGTACGTAGCGTCTCCTGCTCTCACCTTAGGGGTACTAAGATCGGTTGTTGCTTTTTACGAATGCACTTGGTTTTAATACTTGTCTTAGTTTATCTACTTCAAACAAAGTTATTACTTTAATGTTTGATGCACAATGTCCTAATTATAATCCCCTGGTTACCCCAACAGAATTAGAATAAATAACTAGACTGAACCATTGCTAATATGGGCTTACCGTCCAGATTAAATCATGCCTCGTGGGGCTAAATACTTAATGATAACGCCACCCCTTAACGATAGCCGATAGTCTCTATAAATCAGGAAGAAAAATGAAAGATTTTTTAATACTTAAATAGAAATGTATTGGTAGTTTAAGTAGTTTAAGAAAGGCAACTTAAATAAAATATTCGTTACTCCCAATAAATAAAATAAAATAATCAATGCCTCACAATTAATAAAATAAATCAATACTTGTTCCTGCGTTCAAATAGTCCAACAAAAATGGCGTTTCAGATTTGTTAATTTACATTCCAATTCATATTAAAAAAAGGACAGTTGTGTCGTTCACAATCTTATTCTATTATTATTTTTAGATTAAAGCAATGACCTTATTTATTTAGATTTATTTTAATTTACCTTGACCAACAAATAAACTTGTTACCAAATAATTTTATTCTACTTTATTCGTAAAAATAATGATTCAAAAAAATTATCTAATTTATTCTTTAAAATGCTGACTAGTAAATGCCGTGTATATTTGACAATTTAATACTTGAAATATTTATTTAATTTATTATTTACTCTTTACTTAGTCATGAATTTATTTTTATTTAATTATTGTTTTAATCAGAATTAATTCATAATTATTATTTCACCGAACTAATGGGCATATCCTACTGCGGCAGAAGCCAAATATTAATAATTTTTACAGCAGCTGGTGTGCTGTTTTTATTATTTTTGGTCTCCCCTCTCTATGGAATGAATTTTTAAAATTTAAATAGAAATGTATTGGTAGTTTAAGTAGTTTAAGAAAGGTAACACACCTTAAATAAAATATTCGTTATTCCCAATAAAGAAAATAAAGTAATCAGTACCTCACAATTAATAAAATAAATCAAAACTCGTTTCTGAGTTCAAATAGTAACAAAAGTGGCGTTTAAGATTTGTTAATCTACACTCCAATTCATATTAAACAAAGTACTTACAGTTTTGTCGCTGCTCACAAACTTATTCTATTGTTATTTTTAGGTTAACGCAAATGATCTTATTTATTTATTCAGATTTATTTTAATTTACCTTGACGAATAAACAAACTTGTTACCAAATAATTTTATTCTACTTTATCCGTAAAAATAATGCTTCAAAAAAATTATATAATTTATTCTCTAAAATGCTGACTAGTAAATGCCGTGTTTATTTGACAATTTCATACTTAAAACATTTATTTAATTTATTATCTAAGCTTTACTTAGTCATGACTTTATTTTTATTTAATTATTATTTTTATCAGAATTAATTCATAATTATTATTTCACCGAACTAATGGGCATATCCTACTACGGCAGAAGCCAAATATTAATGTTTTTTTACAGTAGCTGGTGTGCTGTTCTTATTATTTTTGGTCTTCCCTCTCTAATGAATGAATTTTTAAAATTTAAAGAAAAATGTATTGGTAGTTTAAGTAGTTTAAGAAAGACACCACCCCTTAAATAAAATATTCGTTATTCCCAATATTCCCGTTATTCCCAATTAAATAAAATAATCAATACCTCCCAATTAATAAAATATATCAAAACTTGGTCCTGCGCTCAAATAGTAACAAAAGTGGCGTTTAAGATTTGTTAATCTACAATCCAATTAATATTAAACAAAGTACTTACAGTTTTGTCGCTGCTCACAAACTTATTCTATTGTTATTTTTAGGTTAACGCAAATGGTCTTATTTATTTATTCAGATTTATTTTAATTTACCTTGACCAATAAACAAAAATGTTGCCAAATAATTTTATTCTACTTTATTTGTAAAAATCATGCTTCAAAAACATTATCTAATTTATTCTCTAAAATGCTGACGAATAAATGCCGTGTTTATTTGACAATTTCATTTTACTTAGTTATGACTACTTTCATTTAATTATTATTTTAATCAGAATTAATTCATAATAAAAAAGGATCAATGGTACTTTACCCAATGACTGTCAACTTCTTTGAAACATATTTACACCGCTAAACATTTTATCACATCTAAATATGTTAAAGTATTTACATTATTTGTCCAAATGCTTAATCTGTATAACATCAAACTAAACAGGAACGTTCAAATTGCGAAGTTACAATATCGTCTGTGGTAATACAACCACCACAAGATTTTTCACAAACTCAACACGTAGCAACTATTTTGATTTGTCCTTTTAAAATTAAATTTATAACCCGAATATAGTACCACTGGCTGGACCTCCTTTACGGAATCACAAATTCCACCTTAGTTTGTCAAATCTGAAAGAGCAAATCAACTCATTATGAGAATATTTAAAACTGAAAGTTAAGAGAAATGAAAAGTTGAATCTTTTAAATTTACCCTAGCACCCTATTAGACACTAATTGGTATATAATCACCACTATTTCTAGAGTATTTGGATTTATTAGTAATTTGTCATTAACTACCTGAAATGTGTGCTTAAACAGTAGAAATTAATTAAGATGTTAATTATATTTTAAGCACACATTTTCGGGAACTAAGCTCATTATCAAGATAAAAAGTTGTACGTTACTTCAAAAAATCATGTTCAAATTGAACAATACATATATTAAATAAGTAATGAATAAAAAACATTTTCTAGTGTTTGAGTGACGACCTCTTATTCCTCCATTTTGTCGAATACTGAATCTTAATCAGTGTTCGGCATACGCGCTTGTCACTCAAACAGTAGGTAAAGATTTTTATCCACGACTTACTTAATCTATGTATTGCTCAATTTAAACGTGATTTTTGGACGCTGTGTACAAGTTTTTAGTTTCATAATGGGCTTAGTTCCCGAAAACGTTCGCTAAAAATATAACTAAAATAGTCGTGAAAATAATGTTTGATATTATTTTAATATAAAATGGTCCACAACACTATACATATTTAAATTCAATATTATATTATCAATATTATAAACTGAATGTTCGAATAAGAATATGCAAAGATTCATATAATGGGTAAATTATAAAAATTAGTTGGATTGTATTACATTAGTAAGAATTTTATTATAATAATTCGTGTAGACAAATATTAACAATAACATTATATTTTTTAATTGAACAATTTTTTTATCTGGCCTTTCTATTATCTCCTTTCACCGCAATCAATTTTTCAGTCCTGAAACAAAAATAAGAAATAAGGCAACATAGTTTTAAGAATTTCATCTCTACGAAGTATAATTGAATAAAAGCGGCACAATTCTGTTAGAATGTAGGAAAAACAATCTTATAGCTACGAATTTTCTTCGCCTTTGCGAAATATAATATTGTTTATGGACGTAAGTAAAAACAGGATTATTTATTGCAAATTGCTTTAGAGATGGAAAATGCTACACTCTGGCATTCTTATGTATATCTGATCAAATGGTTATTTTTAATATTTTCAATTAGCTATTTCTATACTTCATGTAACATATACGTGATTAATAAAAGTCAAAAATAACCCAGGTCCAAATATTCACTATCCAGATTTCGATGCATTTTGGGTTCCTTATTCAAGCTTAAAATAATTTGCTGCAAATAGTTCAAGAAATTTAATGTTAGAATTAAAATATTAAATAAAGAATTACCTTACTCTATCAAAGTATTTAGCATTATTTAAATTGAACAAAACTTAAAAGAGCTCAACTCGTCTATCAAACTAGTTCGAACTAGTTCTTGGTGAACGAAACACTATTTTGTTTTTAAAGTTGGGAAATTTACTGATAAAACCAAATAAAAATAACAGTCTTGTCCACTCAACAATAATTCCAAATAAACTAAAATATCGAAATCCAGAGAGCGGAACATTTTTATTGTCGATAGTTGGCAATTTGACATTATAATGAGGTTTCGCGCCATGAGATCCTGACCCTGGGTTAGATATACTATTCGTTTGTGAATTATTATCAGAATTCTCAAGGAGGCTCTTGGTCCCGGAAACTTAAGAATAGGATGTGTTTTCAAATTCTCCTCTTTCCTAATGCAACATCACTGTTTGAAAGTTCAAGCTCAATTTAAGTTTCTTCAAAATCTTCAAAATAATTTTTCAAATTTCTTTAAAATAATTTTTGAAGAGCTGCAAACGAGATTTTAAAACCCCTCGTGCTTTGTGTAATTAAATTACCTTTGCTCTTGTTTCGGCATCCATAATGATGAATCTGAATGAATAAAGAAAAAGAGAAACTAGAACACATATCAAAAATCACATAAAACAAAAAATATCCAAAAATTGTAATAAATTTACTTGTAATAAATAAATTGCAATTTAGAAACACAACTTTGATAATGAAACGCAATTTTGATAATGATGTCTCTATTCTACTCAAGTACTGTTCAATTCAAATTGAATACATGTTTACACCATTCAAAGTATCAAAAGCTCCATCAAAAGTCGAACATGTACAACTTCTTTTCAATTAGAAATTTGTTGAAACAAGTCCGTTGAATTGCTGTTTACAAGTTTCAATTTCACTGAATCAATGATACTGATCAATCCGATTGAAAGAGTAAATGCTCCATAAGGAAAATAATATTAACTAATTGAATTATTGGAAAAACTAAAGAACGCGTTCCGTTTACAAAATAATTTCCGGATCATAATTTTGGAATAAATGCAAAATAATTTTGGTATATACTGAAATATGTCGCATTTATGTTAGCATCGCTCATAACCTTCAACACATGTTGAAAATGCATTCTTTGGTATTAAATTCAACCTATTCTTCGATTTAGTATTTTGTCCGTATTAGCCACTAAAGATAACAGACTATATGATGAGTTCTACAAAGAGTAATCAGCATTTGAAAATTTTCGAAATTTATTGAGCAATAAACCTCGTATATACATAAAAAACCAATGATTAGGAAGTCAAGCGTATTCTTTATAAAAAAAAAAACAAATAACAAGGACAATTTCTTTGTAAGTTATTAACTGAATGCATTATTAACTGCAACATAAAACCTTCAAAATATTTTTTAGCAAAAGTACTTCCTTATAACAAGGTTAAATAGCATTGAACATAGAGAGGTAGTTTAACTTTTCACAGGTAAAAATAGGTGTCTCAAATCAATTTGACTCTCTCCTTGGCTATGCTGTTTATAAATTACTAAAAAAGTAAAATATATATCGGATGCACCACAGAATATTTCGTATATCTAGAACTTCTATATAACATATAGCATATATGTATGTACGTAGTTATTATGCAATTTAAAGTAGTTATTATGCATTTAGATTCCAGTTTCTTTTAGGATGCAGGTTTTCGAAATCCCTGTACTTAAAACAAGTTTTTGAAGAATCTCTGTGAATATGATACTTAGACGATAGATCCGTTTAAATCCAATGCCTTACTTCTCCCGCACCGTACGTTTATTATATCGGATTAGAGATTCGGGCGGCTTGCTGCCTCTTGTTGTATTTCTTCTGGGTTTCACAGTGAACTGGTTAACATATTTTTATTTATACCGGAATAGTCGGATTGATCCTTGTTTTGTTCTCATAATTATTGAGAAGAAGTGATTTACTGTCTTCCAGTTTTTGTCTGATTACAGCATCTTGGTCGTTCCTGTTCCCATACGCGCAGTAGAATACTGCTCGCGGCGCATTATGATATGGGTCGGAGCAGTAGTAGCATTCTGATCTTTCGATTTTTCCCATTCTGTTCAAGTAGGATGTTTCCATGCCCTGTTAGAGCCTGCCTAGGATAAAAGTTTAGGTATCATTGTTTCCGATTAGTCTACGGTTTTATATCTGGAATGAATTTTCTTGTCCAAGTAGCCTTTCTGTGGCATTCCATAGAATTTGCCAATTCTGCAGCAGTAATTCTCTATATGAAATATTGACATTCTTACTGCT
>WYDF02106857.1:0-10482 GCA_009867245.2 Adranes taylori
ACATCCGTGTGTCAACCCGCTAGCACCAGTCAACACCAGCAGTGTTCCATGTATGTACGTTCCTATGCCTGCATACGTTATTCCCACTTTATATATTATAAACAATAATACGTCATCCTAGAAAGCTTAGCAGTGAAGCGCGGCCCAAGCACGCTCGTACGTTCGCACAACACACATATCCGTACTTACATGCATCACCTAATCACTTTATGTAACCAGTACGTATTGCGTTTAGTTAATACAAACAGATAGGCGACCAAATTATTCCTACCTTTCTTAACGTATTCTAAGTAAAGCAGGTTTAATTATAATAACAATCTTGTTTGACGCGGATAATAATAATAACTGTTATTTATTTATCATGCATATTACTTATGCAATCACACTAAACAGAGTTAACGCAATATATGGACAAAGACAGGTATTCTTTTAACAGTAAATGAGTTTGTATGTAATAATGTAGCTTGATCTTAGCATAGGGCTTCCAAATCTCATTCGAGCTATTAATTTAATTCGGAATTTAAAGGGACTTGTATCTTTACGGTAACGTGCATCGTTACACCTTATATAATTATTGATATAAGTGGGTACACAAGTGTACATGACAACAATATATGAACGAATACGTGCTTCGTCATATACAATAACGTGTGTTCACAATATTTTAATCAATGTACATAATCTAAAATATTATATTTAATAAATATTATTGCTCTGACAATGACGTCGGGGATACCAACAATATAAGAAGATCTACGAACAAGGCGACATAGAGAATCTTATAGTCACCAACAATACGCATACAATATAGTTCAAATGACATTCTGTAAAGTTCAAATGAACTAATTTGGTAGACATCTTTTCTCGTAATATATTTTCTTATGAACGTTAGAGCTGGAAACCCCAAGTAGTTCAAGTCAAGTGGTCATCGGTTGGTTTTTTTAGGTGAGTTTTTCTTATGGAATTTTAAGTCTAGATCTCCCATAGATATACAACTAACGTTATCTATTCAAATTATATGGAATATTTAGAATACTATAATTTATAATATTCATCCAGTGTTAAAAGCGAGGTATTCCTCTTCCTGGCATTTATGTATCAATCTGTATATTCTACATAAATTAATTAAAAACTTCTTAAGAGATTTTGTTAAAATGAAATATTTGTACAAATGTAAAATTCCACATCATTTACAAGAATTGTGTAATTTTGGAAAACATTGGAAAATTAACCATGAATGGAATTTATCTAACCTGCATTTGAAGTATTGTTCGGTGGCAGCACCAATCTTTATTTAAATTATACGCACGAGCCGAGGGTGAGCCGCAAAGAATCTCTAAACTATGCTTTTCGGCAGCGCTAATTCGATATGGTTACACAGGTGCACAGAAATGTCAGGATAGGATAGATTATTTGCGGGCTTAATATTAGTCTGGTGAATGACAAGAGCAAGGAAATATTGGAGCGGCTGGAATTGGGAAATCTGCGTATATCGAATGCTATATTTGTTTACTAATTTATCAATTTATTCTAAATTAAAACTAAATTTTAAAAATTATATTAGTATTATTATATATAAGGGTGATTTTTATTTATTTTGGAGGTGGATTAGGCATAATTAATATTTCTAGACATATCATAATGTGTATTTCGCCAGAACTTATTTCAACATTAAAAATTTGTGTACAGGTTATACATTCCATGTTTCATACATTTTTTTTAACTATATACGAGGGTTGTTTTATATTTCGGGAGTAGAGAACAAAAACACATATTTATCAACAAAAATGGCTTCATGGCTTCATTTTATGCCAAATCAGGACTCAAAAGTGGATGGTCCATCCAATCGGCGTTTTGAGTGCTCAAAAAGTCACTAGTTTGAGCAGATGTGTGCGAGCTCGCATTGTCGCAATCCGTCTTCGACGATTGGCTTTCCAGAGTTTTCTGATAACTTCTGCCAAGCAAATGGTTGTAAATCATTTGGTATTGACCGTTCTACGTTGCATCAATGATACTGTTGCGATATGTCCAATTTTTTTTTTTTTGAAAAAACAGGCAACCATTTGCTCCGAAGTCTTCGTGCGCGAACAACTTCGGTTGGATTTACATTTTGTGAGTATTTCTGTTGACCAATAAACACGAGCCTCTTTATGAACGATTGTCAAATTATATGGGATCCAATGCGAACATATCTTTTTGACGAACAATTGGTTATGTAATATTGAATGTCTCCCACTAGTAGCTGGTCCCACTAATGACCAAGGATGCCTTAATCTTACGCTAAGGCCCATAACGATGTTGCAGTATCAATTCACGCAGAGCATAAATGTCTGCCGTACGTAACAACAACTGATTTTGGACGACCTTCACGAAATTCGTATTTAAGTAACTACGACGGCGAGCTACGACACTGATCCTTGATGGTGCTTCATCACAAAAAGTCAAATTACGTTCACCAATGTACTGTTGTTGAGTCGAAAGCGGTTACTATACACAACTCAAATTGCGCTCGTAGATTAAAACATTCTGAGTACGAATATTGTCAAAAATGTTTAACTTTAAGATAGACGTCAGTTGTCACCACTAAAGATGCCAAAGCCCGCAATATAAAAGGAAACCCTCGTATAACGTTAACAAAGAACTGCACTTTAAGAAAATCTCTATCTTCAATGGGGTGGGATTGGCCAATGTTAATGATTTTGGGGCACGACTTGACACATTTAGAACATCTCCTTCCTCATTCATCAACGTTGTTCTAACTATAAGCTTGAATATTACTAGAAAAATTGTTACATTAGTCTGACTCTATTTTTCTGTTTCAGATAACCAAGAAGTAAAGAAAGAATATTTTGGATAAATACTATATTTTAATATTTAAAAATGCACATTCGAAACACATTTAATATTTTATGCTTCTACATTTTAAATTGTTATTAGATGATTTATTATCCAATATTGTTTTGTTAGAAATAAAGAAATTTACAAATTCTAACATGATGTTTAGTTATTACATAACAAAAAACTGATATAAGTTTTTATATAATCATATTATAACTCCTCATCATTCATTGAAAAATAGGAAATAGCAAAAAGACGACCTAGGGAAACGTGACAAAAAGTACGAAATGGGAGGCTTATATGATTACTAAAGAGATGTAGATGAAAGTAGGAAGAAGATGTTGGGCAAAAAGAGAAGAAGAAGAGCGAGAAGTGATAGTATGCTCTATTCTGGTGAAATTTGGAGGTACTTAAGGAATCGAGGAAGAACTAGGTATAGGTGTGTGAAGGAATTGGAGGTGAAGATGTAGATAGTGTGAAGGTATAGGTATAGGTATAGCAGGTATAGGATCAGGTTAGGGTAATGGAAAAGAAAATGTAGAGAGAGTGTGTTTGACGAAGAGGATGAAGTAGAGTGCGTAGTTGGTATATGCGAAGAAAATGAATTAGAAGGGAAGGGGATGAACAGGATATTAGAGAAGATGAGTAATAAATGGGATAAATAAGAAAAAACAAAAGTTTGTTGTAGATCCAGATGGGGTACCGGCAGATGTTAAAGATCTTGAATGAGGAAGGTGTAAGTGCATTAACAATGTGTATGAATCATGTGTGGAGAGGAAATGAGAGGATACCCAGAATATTCGAAGGTGGTGCATAAAGGGGTTAACAAGAAAGATGTGGGCAATTATAGGAGAGCAGCAGGTATGAATGGGATATACAGATTCTATGCAAGAGTTGTAAATAATAAATTAGAAGAGAAGGAGGGTAATATCAAAAACACAAACTGGGTTCCTTAAAGGCAGAGGTACAGCAGATAATATAGTAACTTTAAATTATATTATAAACTAGGACACAAGTAAAGGTAGAAAATTGTATCTGCTACTCATGGATTTGGAAACTGCATTTGATAGGCTTGTAAGAAAGAAATTATGGGAGAGGATGAAAGAAGTAGGGATATCTACAAGATTGTGTGACAGGATCAGAAGTTTGTATAAAAGACAAAAATAAAAGCGACAGTGGGAAAGAGAGTGTCACAGTGGTTTAGTGTGAATATGGTTGTCCGTTGAATGCAAACTTATCCAGTATTTATGTATCTGATTTGGAGTGTGTGTTGAAAAATGAGCAACCTGGAGGGATATTAGCTATGGGGCATATATTAAACAGACATATTTTAAAAAGTGAACTGGAGTAATGATATATACTTTATTAATTTATTAATTAATAAAGTATATATCATTACTTTATTAATTAATTGTATAAAATCATAATACATAGTACAAAAGAACAAGTTGAATAAGATGTGTGCTTAAAAAAATGCACGTTAATAAGAACGAACAGTTACCAAAACTATCTTATCAATCAGTCCAGTAGTCCATGAAAAATTGTGTATATAAAGATACAGCCACAGAACTCCTTTGATTTACACCAATATTGCACGATAATTTTGGAAACTGCTCATGATATTTCTGAAAACCACATATTGACACAGGGAGGGTAGATGGACCATTTCTGACATAGATGGTAGCCATCATCAATACCCTCTGCTTCAGTAGCGTCATTGTCTAACGACTCTGTTTATTGCACCATGCTGCCTTGTACTAATTTGAAAATCCTCTATATAATATACACATTACAGAGTTCTATAAACGTAGATGGTAGTTAAACGAAATGACATCTTAAGTGAGATGAACCATTATAAGTGTTAACCCATCTCCACAGTCGAGATGTGAATCTCAATAATGTCCCACAATCGTAAGTCTCCCATCTCCAGAAACGAGAGATAAATTAGGGGGTTAATAAAAAGAGGCTTTGATTGTTAAAGTTCTTTACATCTCGATTGTCGAGATAGATTAACATTTATAATTAGGAACCCGAACCGGATTTAAATTTTAATTTGGAGTTTGTTAATTTTTGGCGCGTTTAATTTAATAAAGTTTAAATTCAAAATTATGAACCGAGCATATCATTTAACCAATGATGAATGTGTAAAAGCTTCAACTTTGCTAGAAGAAGGACGTACATTGCGTTATGTAGCTAATTCGCTGGGCGTTAATCATGCGACAGTAAGGCGAAAGAAGTTTAAGAGAAACCGGATTAAACAGAAATAGGCGACTAGTAAGCACAGAATTCAGTAACCAGCTTGAAGCAGTCCGAAATGTTAGAGTTTCTGCTTTCACTCTGAGGAGAAGATTGAGGAAATTAAGATTGAGTAGTAAGAGGCTTGAAGCGCAGCACACAGAACAACGTTTAAGATTTGCGAGAAATCATTCAGATTGGATAGTTGAAGATTGCAAGCGAGTTTTGGTTTCGGACGAGACTAAAATAGGTTTACAATCTCCAGATGGTCGTAAAAGAGTATGGCGTAGAACTGGTAAAAGATATCATGCCTGAACGATCTGTCAAAAGAAGTCCTTTTGGAGATGGATCAACAGTGTTCTGGGGCTCGAGAATACTTAATCCCATTCGTCAAAGATCACTGAATGCTGAATACTACTACAGAACATTATTTAGAACCATGTAATACCTTTCGGACCATTTATAAGGAACAATTTCATGTTCGAGTTTTGGATTATTTACATTAGGTAAATATTCAAATCATTGACAGGCCCCACCACAAAGCCCTGACTTAAATCCACTAGAGCACGTTTGGGATGCTCTAAAAAGATTAAGTGTCATTTATCAGCTCCTAGAAAAAAAAAACATTCTATTCGAGAGGGATAATATTCCCCAAAAAATAATACAAAATTTGATAGTGGCTTTACCACGGCAAATTTACTAGAGCTATGGGAAGTGTCACGCGTCAATAACTTTAATTTTTCGTTCCATTTTTTTGGTGTATAGCCAATCAAACAATTTTGAAAAAATCATATAGAATTATGTGAGTGGTACGTTAATTTTGAACATTAGTTTATATTTATATACAAAAACTGTATGAACCTGTAATGACCGTGTATAGACCTTCAATAGGAAATATTCTCCTTTGACATTTTAAATTTTAATTATATATGTGATTATCTTAAAATATAGCGAAAAGCCGTATCACTATAAACAAAGGTTCAGTGTGAGTGTATTTGCATTAACTTGCTAAAATTTAAATACCATCTGAACCAAAAACCGGAACCGATGTATATTTTTTAGCGAAGCGGAATGAAAAATAGCGATTCGGAACCCTGCCTATAATGGTTTATCTCACTTCAGATGTCATTTCATCTAACTTCATAGGACTCTGTAATATCTACATATTATAAACCAGAAATGCTGCATCTACCTTTCCTGACTTTTTAAGCGAATTGGGTGTTTTATGTAGTCATTATGTGGTTTTCGAAATGATTGGCTTATCTACCTAACAGTTATGTACGGCTTAAAATAATGCTATCATACGTTCATTATTCAATAAAATACTTATTATAATAACTACATATCTATGGTTTCCCTATTTAAATACAGTAAAAGTTCTTTAATAAATCCTCTTCTATACGTATAAAACAATTTTAGATTTTCTAAATATCTACAACAAATCTTCACATTATCTAAGAGATCATATAACCTTATATCGTTACTTTCTTTTTCCATTAATAAATCTCTACTAAAAACAAACATTTCCTTCAAATCTGTTTTAGTATAACTAGAATTATAAATTGTGTTACTCCATTTAGTTTCGTTTTCGTTTAAAGCTACATAAAATACGGCTTTTAGATTAAAAGATAAGCCACTAGACGATACATACAAGTCGCGATTCAAGTTTTTTTCTTTTAAAAATCTATATTGTTTCGAGTTGAGATTGTATCTTTTACGTTGCAAATATTTAATAATATCGTCAAGGCTAAAACTGAGTTTATCATGTATATTATACGGAATAAAAAATCCGTATTCCAGTAGTAATTTAAAATTGTCATGAGAACCGTAAAGAATAAAAATCTGATCATATTTTTTATAAGCTTTATAAGTTTTTAGCTGATAGTTTAATTGGTTTCCATCAATGGTCAATTCAGCACTCATATTAGCATCATAACTATGATTAAATAAATCTAGAAATGGGCATAACGCAACACTAGGTTTATCTGAAAGTGAAATTTCCAACGCTTTGTCTAAACTATTTAAACACAAATCCGGATTGACGTATACACATCTTGTAGCTACCATAATAAATGCCCAACGATATAAATTCTTAGTTAGCACGCAATCTATATATTCGCCGCAGCAAAGACATTTCCACGACATGTTTATTGATTTTTTCACGTTTTCCCAACTCAGGTCGAAAGCTTGAATTTTTTCCTGTATCTCTAATCTAAATTCATCAGGTATGAAAACTAATTCTTGATGCGTACAAAGCCAAGGAAGTAATGGTTCTTCATTTGGCATTGTTTTTATAAAATTATACCAATAGGAATGTTCATTTTTATGTTTCTCTAAACTTAGAAAGAGTACAAGAGCATCGGTCATTTTAATCTTACTGATGATAAAATGAACCAGTTCAGAATTATTAATAGTATTCAAACTAATCATTATTTCAAATGGCAGAGTTATAATTACATCATTTTGAAGTAAATTTTTAATTGAGTAAAGTCCTCTACCGGTGTTTAGAAAATCTCTAACATTCAGCAGCGTCTTATTTTTCCAATGAAATGTTTGTTTCATCCATTTACGTAAATTAATTAAATCAGAATTATTATCTAAACTTAATTCATTCATTGTATAATTAAATTTTCTTTTTAAACGTTTGCGCTTAGTGCGGCCCATAATTAAATATTGATATTTTGAATTACAGAGTTCTGCTATGTAGTACAGCAGATTCCTGTATTACCAATTTGCTGTCAGATAGATTTGTTCTAACCAATAAATAATTTCTTTAAATAATTTAAAGGAAATCGCTAAAATAATAGGATTTTAGTGAGTATCAATTTTATTTTAGATAATGTGTTAAATTACCTATAAGGCCATATATATATTTGGCCGTATTGCACTATAAAAACACAGTTTGAAGCACCGCACAGACAACTCGAAAATACTAAAACTAACCTAAAAATGGGATCATCTGATTCAGATTTTATAAATAATATAGAAAACCTTAAAGAAAATTATAATTTAAAATTATTACCATGCAATGATCAAGTCAAGGAATTACAAACAATTCTCAGAGATAAGTATGTCGATTTTATTTAGTTATTATTGATATAAACCTATAATATACATCTTTCTGATAGAAATACTAACCGTAACGACTTTAAATTCTATGCTGATCGACTTATACGACTTGTAATTGAAGAAAGCTTAAACCAGCTACCGTTTACTGATTGTAAAGTTATTACTCCAACTGGTGCCCCTTACAATGGATTGAAATATAGGTCCGGCAATTGTGGGGTATCGATTATACGTTCTGGTGAGGCAATGGAGCAAGGTTTACGCGATTGTTGTCGAAGTATAAGAATTGGTAAAATTTTAATTGAAAGTGATATTGACACACATGAAGCAAGAGTTGTTTATGCAAGATTTCCTGAAGATATTTCCAAAAGACAGGTAAATAAATATACCTAGTATTTTTGTTTGTTATCCAATAATTCAAATCAGGTAGTTTAGATATCTACAATTTTATTGAAGCAAGAGTTGTTACTGCAAGAGCAAGAGATATTACTGCCCTAGTTTTCAATTCGTAGGTTAGGTAACTTTTAAATACAAGTTATTGATGTTTGCGTTTTTACATTATCTTTTAACGAAAGTTAAAAGTAACCTAATGTATTATAACTTTCCTAAAGAATAATAAGTTATGCTATTTTGCTCTTGAAATATTCCTTAATTGTCATACATAACAGCCATTCATTCTTTATCATACGTCCATTTGTAGTGTGGTAATCTGATGGGCGTTAATATAAAGTTGTGGGCCCCAACTTTTATGTACCGGAACGCAAAAGAGTTACTGTACACTGTAACCTCTTTTTTTACATATACGTTAATTCATTGCAGTAATGTGAATAAATAAGTTTGAAATCTGGAACATTTAAGATTAGTTAAAGGTAAAATTACTCCGAACTTTAATCATTTGATTCTTTTAAACGTAGAATTTCCACAAATAATATTGCTTTTTTATCGACAGCGTGTATATATAAATCAGCCAACTTTCATCATATGTTGTTTGAGATTGACTAATAGTACAATGGTAAAAATACATAAATTTAAAGGAAAATATCTGTAGCAAAGTCAGATCTAAACGAGACTCCCAAAACCAGCGTTTGGGAACGGTTCCATCAATGCATAATATCTTGTAAGACACTTTTAATGTATGTAAAATTAAAATATTTTTGTAGGTACTCCTTATGTATCCAATAATGGCTACGGGTAATACCGTTACACAGGCTGTAAATGTTTTAAGAGAGCATGGTGTACATGAAGATTGTATTATATTGAGTAATTTATTTTGTACTCCAGCTGCTGTTCAAACTGTATTAACATGTTTTCCAAAGGTTGCTCAGGATTCATACTTTTGTGTGTTCTATTTAATTACGAAATTTCTATTTTAGCTTAAAATCTTAACATCAGAGATTAATCAAATGGCTCCGAATCACTTTGGTCAGAAATATTTTGGAACTGATTGAATATTTGGTACAATTTTAATTGTAAATAATTTAATAAAAGTCATTTATTTGTTATATAAACAAAATGTTGTAAAATTTTATTTTCTTATAATTGAAAAGGATTTAGAATATTTTATAAATAATTGCTTTAATGATAAGAAACTAATATAATTTATTTAATTTTATTATAAACACAGTAATAAAGTTATTTAACTTTGTTAGTGTGTTTTAGTGGTTCCTAGAATGTTTAACGTAGATTAATTTTCAAATTTCACTAGTTTTATAAATCATATTTTTCTGAATTTCTTCTGGGGGCAATAAAACATTCTAAGTGGTCGCCCCCTACCCCTTAGAATATGTTTAATATATTTTCTTATTAAAAATAATAAGCTATATTTAAACATTAATTAATTTATTGATAATTAATAAATACTTTGTTTTATTTAAAAATAATAATTTTAGACACATTGAAAATAATTAATTTAGTTTTATTATACACGTGTATATGCCGCTAATGCCCTTTCTCCTCTGATGTTCAATTATCAAAAAAACGGATTCCCAAATTGGAAGCTAAGAAACTTATTAAATATTTAGACGAGAATAATTGGGGTGGTTTGACGGAAATGTAGCCTAATAAAGAAAATGCACGATTTCTGTTTTTTTATGATTTATTTTTTAACATAGTCCCCTTTCATGACAATACACTTTTCAAGGCAACTTTTCAACTTCTTCATCCCTTCCGAAATCCCAGTTCAAAAACAAAACCTATTGAGCTTTACTGCTCAACACTTTGTGCAAACTGCGAGGGAGCCTGCACCAATGGCCCTGTACTAGACGACCAATCCTCAGAAGAAGAGATCGATGACGAGTTTTAGGTATAATATAAATTACTACAGAACTTATATTATTATTCAAT
>WYDF02106868.1:0-10482 GCA_009867245.2 Adranes taylori
TTCGACATATACTACATTTGGCAAATTGCGATTTGCAAAAAATTCTGACGTGATGGAAAGAAACTAAGGTCATTTTCGGGTTCAACGTATCAAGATACATTGGAATTAAGCATCAAAAGTAAAGAAAACGAACCATCGCAGGCTAGTGATCTTTTTACTATGGGGTCTTTGGAGTCTTTGTACAAAGAAATTTTCTTGAAAACTAACAATTTAGGTAGGCTTGCCTATTTATCTTGAATATAAGGGAAAGTCAAGTTTGGTGAAACATTTGTCAAGTATATCAGTTTAACTAGTTTAACTATATACACATAAAATGTTTGATTGATATCTTTAGGGTTCACCTACTGAACTCATAAGTAATATAGTAATTTAATATTATAACAGATCAGCATTATGTTAGATGAACAGTTGATTAGGGATACAGTCGATTATAATAGAAATGCACAGCTGTTTTTGTGCGGCAAATGTGTACTTTCAATTTGATATCTTGGCATTTTTATTGAGGTTACTACATGACAATGCGTGCATGCGGATTTTCGTGAGGGTACTAATTGCATGCAGATTACAATTTGATTAAAAATTTCTATTGTGGTTAGAAACAAAATAGAATTAACTGGGTCCAGTACATCTGAAATCCAAGTCGTCTCAGTAGATACTATCAAATAATGTTTTTAATTGAGAGCATCGCAACTTCTAGAGAGCGTTTCAATTTCATCGTGATATTAGAGACTATAGCAAATTTAAACCATCTTAGGTTTTAGAAATTACTTCGACAAGAACAATGAAGGTATAAAATTTCTATAAGTTCTTATGTTGATATGGTTTTAACGAGATTCAGAGGGCTATCAAAATATACGAAATTAGACAAAGTTAAAATCAATCATTGTAGTGTATTTTAATTTAATGGGCTGATTTATAGGGGTCGGAGCCCATAGAAACCACCCATGTTCAAGTACCTTTTTCTTAGCCCCTACTCATTCGGTTTCGCCTGTTCTTTTTTCTGTTGCCCGGGTTTATAATATAAACAACTACCGTGCTCGAGACGATTCGTCGTTGATCCACTATCCCCCCCCCCCCCGCCATTATTGTTTACTTGCTGTTATTCCTTGTCTGCTTTAGTGCTCCGTTATCTCTCGTACCCTTTCTGCCGTTGTGCATGTTTTTGTACCGTACATACTATACAATTTTTAGTGCTTACTGTTCTTTGATTTTACGACAGTGTTCTTCTGTGTTCGATACAGTATTTGTTATACATTGCACGTACCGTTGTGTGTATTTTTTCAACATATCAGGGGAAACGTAAACACCTTACTCTTTCATTAAATGAAAAATAAGCAGTGCTACAAAGACTGGACAAAGGGGAATCACTCCAAAAAATTGCCAAGGAACTCAATGCAGGCATTACGACAATTAAAGATTCGAAAAGAAATGGTTCTGCCAAAAAAGAAGGAAAGGAACCCGGATATTTAGGGCCATTATAAAAGAAAAGGCTTGGCACAAAAAACTTTCACCAGTTCCAGGCTGAAGAGGATGACAAATCCTAAAGCCTCATATAATAAAATCACCAACCTCCTAATGTACACAATCCCAACAGGGAAAAGGAATGAGGAAAGGTATAAGAGAATAGTAGAAGGCTATAAGTGGAATAAAGGAAGAAAGAAAGAATTCAATAAAAGATTAGATATGGAAGAGTGGAATGAAATGATAAATATAGAGCAGGTGATAAGTGGAATAAAAGGGAGTTTGTGGAATGGAAATTAAAAATAACGAATGGAATTAAAAAGGAAATGGATAGAAATGGCAGGGAGGAATGGAGAGGAGAATTGATCGCAGATAAAAGAACAGCGAGGAGCGTAATAAGATGTGTAAGGGAAGGAGAGGTAAGGTGGGAAGATTACAATGAAGCTAGATACAGATTTAAAGAGGGGATGATAAAGAATAAGAAAAGAAAGGAGAAAATGTAAAGTGATAAGATTAATATATTTAGCAATGAAAAGGAGATCTGGGAATACCTGAAAGAAAGGTGTGTACCAGGAAAGGTAGGAATGAAACTATGATAGGAGTCGAAGAATGGGAAATTAAATGTAAAGATTGATGTGAAGGAGAGGAAGCGATCGAAAGAAATGGAATGGGAAGTATTTATAATTATATGTTATGTGAAGGAGAGGACGAAGAGGAAGTAGGAGACATAACAATAGAGGAGGTGAAAGAAGTAATAAGAAAAATGAAGAAGGGTAAAGTGGCTAAACCAGATAAAATTCCATTGTATGTGTAGGATAATATGAATGAGAGTGGGGTAATGGTACTTGGAAGGGAATTCAACGAAATACGGAATGGTAGGAAGGAGATTCCGCAAGAGTGGAAGGAGGGAGAAGAGGGAGAAGTAGTGCCGGTTTAAAAAAACGGTTATAGGATGGAACCAGAGAGCTACAGGGGTTTTACCATCATGAACGTAATATATAGGCTGTTTTCCAAGATTCTGAATAAGAGGATTATGGAATGTATGAAAGAAAAGACATAGTTGGAAAAACGCGGAATGGCTATGTGAAGGGGAGAGAACTCATAGAAAAGATCATTGTATTACAGTATGCAATAAATAAGGAAAGCTCCCAAGGCATATAAATATATTTAACGTCTTGCAGAAGGATAAAAGAATGGGTATACATGAGGAATTAACTAGGATTGTGAAAGGGTTGTATGAAGAAACAAAAGTGAGAGCGAGGATGGGTATGAATGTGTTAGAGTTGTTCAACATAAACAATGGAATAAGGTAGGATTGTCCTTTAGGTGGAATTGTAAAGGTTTTAAGAAACGAACAACCACGGAAATGTAAAATATGGATAACAGGATATGCGGATGCCATTATGTACATAGCGGGAACGAAATATCAGATGAATGAAATGATTGAGAGAGTGAGAAAGTATATGAACAGAAGATGACTAAGTATAATTACGGAAAAAATGAGAGTTATGGTATGCAAAAAAAAGGGGAAGGGAGAGTGAGAGGGATAAGTTGTTCTTGGATGGAAGGAAGACAGAGAAGGTAAGACATTTCAAATATATAGGATATATTTTGAGATACAGCGGAAGTAGCAATGAACATGTAGAAATAGTGGTTAAGAAGGAAAAAAGCCTGATGGAGATGTTGAGGTACGTGTGGGAAAGAAAATTTTGTGATTCGATAAAGGTGGGATTAATATAATGGATGCATGTGTCAGAAGCATATTGTTATACGAGGCGGGATGTGGGGGGAGGGGGTAATAAGAGATAATGGAAATTGAAGAAGTAATTACTGGAGTGCTTAAGACAATGATAGGGCTAGAAAGAGCGACGCCAGCAGAGATAGTAAGGAATGAGTGCTGGCAGTTTAAATGTTGGAACAGGGCAATGGCAAAATTGGTAAGACATCAAAGGAAAGTAATGGAAGATGAAAGTGACAGAATGGTAAAAAGAGTGTTATTGAAAATCTGGGAAGATGAAAAGAATGCGATGAACACGAGTGAATGGGAAAAAGATAGAATGTGTGCATATGAAAGTATAGGGTGATCGAGTGATAGATGGTGGGAAAATGTGGGATGCAAAAGAAAGTATAACTGAAGTGGAAATTAGAATTAATGACATAGAAATGTAAAATAAATGGATCAAAATTAGAGACGGTAGATATAATAGGAGATATAAAGGTATCAGGAATATGGAGTGTGTACCAGATTACATGAAAGCTGAGATTAAATTGGAAGAAAAGAAAATGATCGCAAGGTTTAGGTGCGGGAGCGAGGAAAGAGGAAATAGGTTCTGGATGCAAAAGGAGGAAAGGATGTGTAGGATATGTGGTATAAGTGAAGAAAATTAGGAGCACTGGGTGAAACTGAAAATGTACGGTTGTGTTTAGGAGGTGTACATACGGTAAAATCATTATGGGAAAAGTTATAAATGAAAAAAAGAAGAAAATGTAAGTGAGGCATAAAAACGAGATGGTGTCATTGAAAAAGTAAGTCAAGTCACTTCAGAGAATCCTTGATCCTATGTAGATCAACATTTTGACTTATATAGGTTTCGAATAGATTTTATATTTTATTTTTTGAAATGTAGTTACTAATTAAATTGTATCAGATTTATTTAAATGCCAATAGAGGTTCGTTTTCTTCTACCAGTTACTATCGGTGTAATGCTGACTTGAATTGACCATAAAGAACTGATTCTAGAAATGTGAAATTAATTACATATAAATTCACTATTTATTTATAAATTGTTACATTCTTTAATAAAAGTATGTAAACATAATAAAAGTAAAAAACATCTACTTTAATAAAATATGTAAAATAAGTGCGATTTAGTGTCTAGTGCTGTAGGCCAAAAATTTGAAAAATAAATTTTATCAGTAATCTCTGGAAGGTAAGTTCGGAAATTAATTCAATATCCGATAAATGCAATAACATCTAAGTAATAGATTTTACTTAGTTTAGCAAGGACGTAATTACGTCGCTAAATTGAATTGCAAAACGTACCTTTTGCATTACACATATTTAACTATCTAATTTCATATCTATGGATTTTATTGGATATTGTAAATCAATAAAATTTTTAACTTTTGTTCTTTTATGTCTTATATTCCAAGGTATTTTTTAAAAACGCATGTATTATACTACATAAATAATACATTATGTGATTTTCGTATGTAAGAGTCAATGCATTCAGCACGAACATTAAAATTTTACAAATTTAATAAATTATATTTTGTAAACAATTATTGTGTTCAGTGAGGGTAGTTTATAAACAGTTAAGAGTGTGGAACGTACACCACATATGCAACTAACGTATCACGTGACAATGAATGTTTGAGTACTCTTATCTCAGTTATATTTAATTTGGAAACTTGAGACACTCGTAGACAATGTTCCCTCTAAGAGGAGGGGTTCTTTCCGCGGAAAAGCCAAGGGCTGAGCAGATCAAACCAACGATGCGCGGAATAATTTTAACCTCAATGTCATATTTAAATATTTGTTACGAAATTAAGTGATTTTTGTGCTGCTATACATAATTAAAATTATTATTATTTTCTCGTTTATATTATTAGTTATGTAAAAAACAATTATTTAATTATTAAAAATGTAGTTTATTTTACTTTTAACATGTTTATACAAGTATGAACATTGTTACATTATTATACATTTATAAAACAAAAACTAAGAGTTTACAGAGATATAATATAAAAATATATAAGATTTGTTTTACTAATTAAAAATAACAAACTTCTAAGTAAGTAGGTGTTAATTTCGAATATTGTGATGAATAGAGAATTATAAGAATTATTTGTAAAAATTGAGGCAAGGTTCACACGTGTTCCTAGCATAGGTTATAGCTGTTATCAATACCTTTTCTTATTCCAAATATAGGCGTAAGGTCTCATTGCATCGAACTACGAATCCAATATTCGCTATGAATGACTATACAAATAATATTTAAAATTCTATATTTAAACGTTGGTTGTATGTAAGTTTGCATATATTAAGATGTTATATTTTGAATTATTCGCTGTATACACATATGTTATAATGTATTGTATGAGATATGTGTTATGCATTCGGACGAATTAACACGTTTATAGCAAATTGAGATGAACCATTAATGTATTTTACCAATGAAGCAAGGGACCTAAACAATCAAAGTTCGCCTCGTATATTACTTGCATTGGGGTTTTTGTTCCGAGAAGGATCCGAACATCCTAATGATGGACAAAGTTGTTTCTACAGTGACCTCAATAAATAGAAAAGGGAACATTAAAAATCAAAGCTCAACACTCTAACACATACGGTTCATCTCCAGTATTAGCGTACGTACTAACACGACATTTCATCGAAGATCATAAGTAATATTTACCTTCACGTCGTAAGACAAATTTTAAGTAATTAGGTGTTAATTTGAAGAATTGTGATGAAAAGAGAATTATAAGAATTATTTGCAAAAATTGAGGCAAGGTAGACATGTGTTTCTAGCATAGGTTATAGAGACACTCGAGAACAAACTTCTTTTTAACTTTTTTACATAAAATAAAATTAACGAAGAAGTAAGCTAATTAAACTTAGCCCTTTTCTTGTTTAAAATTTAATAGCTTTTTATGTCGAGTTACGATTACTCGAACTTTTGCAGACATCTAAGTTAAGTTCTAGTCAATCTGTTTTTCTAGTAATATAAAAGATTTTATTCTCATCAAATGAGTCTAGTGTTTAATCTGTAATTAATTGTGCGTTTTAGATTTAATAGCATTCACCAAACTAAATCTATGTTCAAATCCAGAATTTGTTGCAGGAAATTGAGCAAATATGGTAAAAAACTGAAATTTTCATCTTTCAGGAAATATATGTCTACATCATTAAATGTTTCAATACAACCAATTTTACATTTTTTATTAATAAAAAATTTTAAATCAACATATTGTTGTAATATATTGTTTAAATTATTCAGGTCATCGTTTTTTATTAGATATTGCTATTTTATACATAATATTTTTATACTCTGTTTTCCATACTCCAGATTTTAATTATTTCTTGCTCCACTAAACTCTAATAAATTCCAATCTTTAATATCTTCTTCGGGAAATTTATTATCTAAGTGATGATAAAGCAATTGAATAAATGTAAGAATTTTGGAAGTGTCTATATTATTATCAGCATTTAATATATTCTGTATTTCTAAGTATTGTGCTCTTATTTCATTAATTTCAGCCATTGCAAATTAATGTGCCTCCATCAATATTAAATTACCCTTAATACATTTTGAATGATCATGCATGCCATTCATTATTGTGGATCTTTGAGGTATTTTAGTCAAAATTTTTAATCGCCTAATTTAATTCTTCTTCTTGCTCTGCGCAATAATTCATTAAAACATCATCATTTCTAATCAAAGCATTTTATGCTAAGTACCTTGAGAGCCATAATTTCTAAAATACTTCAAGTGTTCTTCTAGCTATTTAAATAAACTTTATTCGCCCGGTCAGCGAATTTTTTTGTTTGTTTCATTGCAATACCTTCTCACAAAATCTGTTAGAAAATAATGTTTTTCTTCTCATTACAAGCCGCTATGTGAACGCGGCTCTATAAGCGGTGCATTTCTTTGATGGATCGAAACATATACGGGTAAACAGGTGATGTTATGGAAGGAAGCATACAAACAGTCGCTGACAGTCATTGCTTAGCTTTCGTACTTGCCCCTTGTTCTGTTCGCTCGTTCAATATAATCGCCCGCATGAAAATATATATTTTTATTCTATATAACCAGATTAATATTTATATTTACATTATTTTTATTGTTTTGAGTTACATTTACAATAATAATAATAATATATTTGTTGAGAATAATTCAATGTAAAATAAATTAATACACAGTCCATAAAAGAAATAGATCTTGTCTGTGGTACTACAAAAACTTATGATTTACATTGCGTATCTATTTAGTGCGTTTCGGACGCCAGTTGTGAAATTATAAATAATAATTAATGTGAATTTTTATGTCAAGATACCGATATTCTACGATCTTATTCACAATTAAATAGAATACTAAATATATTCGAATGATTAAAAACAGAGTATATTTTTGTGAATAGAACTGTTATGTGATAATGACGAAGGATGATATAGGGGGGCGATTGATGATTTTAGATGTTTTGTTTAGGAATGAATCCTTTTGACCATAATAAAATATTATAATTGACAGCATTTTCCTCAACCAGGCGTTTTACTTTACAAAGAGTTTTAATACTTGATAAATTGAAACTTTTTAGATCAGTTGATAGTAAATTATAAAATTTAGGAATAAAGTACGTATGCGATATTTGACATGGATTTCTGTGTTTTCATTATAATCACATTTTTATTAGAAGTGAAACGAGTATTGTATGTACTTGCCGAAGGTTTTAGAATATATTGATTTTTAAACATGCACTTGTATAGTGTGAGAGCATACCGTTGAGAAAATTGTAAAGATTTACTCTCAGAAAAAACATTTTTCAGCACTATTTTTGAGCAATAACTACTTTCTCCACTGTATTATAATATGTACCTCACCAGGCTATTATTCCGTATGAAAGAATAGATTTGAAGATAGCATGATATAAAGTCCAAAGCATTTATCTGTCTACCAGATGTACCAGTTTTCTAAAAAAGTAAATTGAACTTCTCAGTTTTTTATTTAAATAAATTGTGTGCTGGTGCCATCTTATTTGGCAATCAATAAAGGTATTTTATATCCAACACCTGATGAATATAGCTATTACACTTACAATAATTATCTTTCATGTTACAAGTGTGTACGCTAATGGCTCCTAACAGAGGAAGGTTTGATAAGTGAGGACTGAAAGCCATAACTTTGGTTTTATCAATATTTAAAAATAGTTAATTTGAGTTTAACCATTTCTAATTAAAGAAATGCCTTTGGAAATTTTAAACTCAACATCGTTCCAATCTGAGGCTTCAGCTAGGAATACTGTATCGTCCGCATATGAAATAATTTTACCATCGAGCGGAAGTAGAGGCTGATTGTTAACATAAATTAAGAATAATAATAGACCCAATATGGTACCCTGTGGTACTCCACATTTAACCCATCTCTGTTGGCTAACTGTGTTATCTATTCTAACTACTTGTATTCTGTCGGATAAATAACTCTTTATTAGACTTAGTGCAATGCCCCTGACTCCATCATTCAATAATTTAGTTACTAGAATATTGTGATTGACTGTGCCAATGCTTCTGCCATATCCAAAAAGCCGTCATCACATAGCGTGAATTATAAATCGCTTTATATAAATATGCTGTTAGATCGGCCAATGCCATATTCGTATCTAGTCCACTGATGAAACCATACTGATTGGTAGCAATAATTTTATTTTATCTAAAAAAAACAACGAATTTTCTTTTAATAACTTTTCAAATACTTTACCTATACAGTTAGTGAGTGAAATTGGCCTATAGTTAGAAATAATTTTTTAATCTCCTGTTTTAAACAGTGGCATCACAATAGCCGTTTTCATTGTTTTTGGGAAATACCTGGTCTCAATACATTGGTTAAATATATGTGTTAAAGGAGCGACGATAAATTGGGCAATAGATTTCAACAATACTGATGTGATGCCATCAGTACCACATGAATTTGATGTTTTCAATTCTTTTATAATGGTTAATATGTCATATTCTGTGATAGGATTCATAAAGATAGACTCTCACTATTTATTATATTATCACTAGGTAAGTTCCAGTTTACATCGGGTTTGTCTTTGAGATTATCACTTAAATTAATATAATAATCATTAAAATGATTCGCAATAGATGTTTTGTCCGTTATTAATACATTCCCTCTCGTTTTAATTCCACACATTTGTGTTGCATCTTTTTGATTTCCACGATTTTCATTAATTATAGACCAAATTTTTCTTTGGTTCCCATTACAATTATCAATTTTGTTTTTACAGAATGTATTTTTAGCTGCTTCAATGATTTTATTTAATGAATTTCTATATGTAGTACATTTAAGTTTATTTTCATCGGAAGGACCTTTAATAAATATTTTATATAGTTTATCGCGAGTATTAATTGTGGTTATAAACCCCGATGTTATCCATTCTTTTTTATTTTTCCGCTTAACACTTTTAAGTGTCGTATGTTTATTTACAATATGTTGTAGTTTATTTATTACATTATTTAGTGCGAGATCAATATTTCTAACTGTAGTCAATTCCTCCCAGTACAATCCTCTATACACTGCTCATAATTTACTGTCTTCACCACAGTAGTACAATTTTTTATGTTGACTATTTTCTAGATTAATATATATGAGTTGCGAAAAATGGTCAGTTATGTTAGTACCCCAAAACAATTGTTATTAGACAATCGATATTTCGTGATGTTTTAATAAAACAGGGGTCAATACAGATCTCACTAGTTCTCCAACATCTTGTGGGATTATTAATTAAAGACAGGAATCCTCGTTCATTTAGGAGATTCAAATACTCGTTTACATATTTATCGTTTGCCAGAATATTTATATTAGCATCACATTATTATTTCAAAATTACTTACGCAATATTCTTGAACATTGCGTAAGTTTCTGCTATACAATCAAACAGTAATGATATGGAGGAAGAACTATTGAAACAAATATCTTATTATAAAGATCAAATTCAAATAAAAAACAATATCATTTTAACAAATGAATTAGAAATTAGGAAGCTAGACCTCGTAAACAAGGAAATAAAGAATGACAAAAAACCTTGTAGTAGCAAAGCGACACAAACCATCATACTATATAATGACAAAGAAATAATGACAACAAATGAAAACCAGCATAAAGAGGTGCAAACCACAGTTTTTACAATGAACGTTAACTGCACTCAAACAGACTCAGAAAAGTGTCAGCAATTAACCCCTAACAAATGCTATTCTCCAGAATGGTATCGAATTCTTGGAAACCGATTACCCATATTGGGTCA
>WYDF02106879.1:0-10482 GCA_009867245.2 Adranes taylori
AGCTGCGGGGATTGGTCTTCCGCCTTTTCTGCCGTTGGGTGTCTCACTCACCTTATCCGCCTTCAAAGTCGTTGTCAATCCCCAAGACTGCGATGCTGGTTATTGGTCCGCCCATGGTTTTTCATTTCCCAGGTACACATTATATCTAACGAGCTTTGCCCTATCCGCCACCTGGGGAGGCACCCCATGGGAGATCATCAACTCCACACTGGAATTTAAGCCTAACAAACCATGTAAATATAGAAAATTGAATGTTGTTCGAATAGCGAATATAATTATGGCACATCCAAATTCTCCCCTTATCCGATGAACCAACTTTGAAGTCTCTGGCTTTATAGGGGGGCGTGAGAAACTGAAAGAGTTCCTCAGCATATCAAAACACGGCGCCATGATTAGTTCTCAATTTTCATTTTTTTTTTTCTCCAAAAATGATGAAATCATGTACGATTTGTTTATTTGATTAATTTTCTTGCAATTTCATTGCATTTTTCAAAATTGTCTAAATCAGCATAAATTTTCAAAATTTCATAATTGTCAAAATGTCATTGAGCTATAAGTACGTACCTGTCGGTTTTTTAAAACATTTTTTCAAATAAGAAATGTAGAGAATTTCTTCATCCATCAAATTCACCAATCCGCATATTTTTATGTTATCGAGCAAATTGTTATTTTACTTTACAAACCCAAAATAGCATCCGTCCAATTTCAGCCTATAGTTGACGGGCTGTAGGCTATAAACCGTAAAAACCAATAAAGATTTATTAATTACTGCCTCTCCAATTTCAACAACAACAAAGAGGGTTTTTGTCTCTCGATTATAAAGATGCGAACCGGTCTTGCCATTTGGTATCAAATTTTAAAATTAATTTCGGAGTGTCCGCTAGAATTCGAGAGATTTTGAAACTTATGAGGGGTGTTTTTTCTAGAATATCCCACAATTTCGGAAAATCTAGCAATATTAATGTTAGCCCATCAAAAATAACATTTAACAGATTGATACATCAATTTTTTCCAAAATAGATGAGAATTTCAGCGCAATATAAAATACACCTTTTTTTTGAAAATATAAAATGATTGTAATGAGTTTAAAAATTTAAGAAAATAGAAAGTAAAATTGAAAAAAAAAATTAATTTAACTGGATGAGTAGCCGAACGCATTTTTGTTTTTACGATTCTCAACACTTTTATGTACCATATACGGTAAGTAGGTGTTGACATGGTGAAAATCAAGAAATTAAATTAGCATTAATTTATCCTGTGTACGAGGATGTTACACATTCTTTCCAAGATAAATTATCGAAAATAGTACTTAAGTTCAGATAGCGCTTAGCCAGTTAATTAAAAAAAAGAACATACACAGATATCTATAGACCTTGGCCACATTAATTAAAATCCCATACAGTCTGTTTAGTTTTAGCTGTCATAGCAAATATCTCGGCTATTGTTTGAGATATGACAAAATCTTATAGAAGACAAGTTGTTCTACATTTATTTTTCTATTATCTGCCATAGCAAAAAAAACAATTAAACATCAAATGGATTAGATTTAACAAATTCATTCCAAATTTTAAGTGGAACGTGATAAATTTTATTGCGTATTCTAAAACTAAAAAATCCCCTTTACCATAAAATATCACATACCATATTTACTACTCAATTAATAAAAAATTAATTATTAAATAACAAATGCACGCAAATCTATATGCAATAACAATAACGTCAATATGCACAAGCGCTCACGAGAATTGAATACTTATATACAGTTATAACAATAATGCAATGATTTAAACAAAACTGACTTTGCCGTTTTCTTTTTATATTGGACCTTAAAACATCCATGCGTTTGTTAATTAATCGTCGCATGGCATAATGGTATAGTAAAAGTGCACTGTACAAAAGTGCAAGCTAATCTTTACATATATATCTGGTTTGATATTTTACATAAGACATTTAAACCTTTGAACATAATAGGTATCAATATACATTCTAATTGTATTCCAATGTTGTATTCCAATGTGCATGTTGTTTTTAAAACATATAATAATTTGCCTGCGTTGTTCTTAGAGAATTTTTTATTAAGAGGATATTTTTATTTATGGAAGTTTTCAAATTAAATATAAATAATTACAATACATAAAATCCAAAATAATATCAATTTTAAAAATATGTAATTATTTCAAAAAATGTATCTAGTTCATTTTTCACTCTCTAGACTTCCCAACAAAATTAACAAAAATGGCACTATGCCTTTCACATCAAGCAATTATTATTATTTGTCCAGCGACTGTACGATTTCTTCCTTTGTTGCAAAATTCGTGGATGGCAGGCGCCAAACGTCCGTGAAAGCATAATAAATATCTTTTCACTTTTATTGTTATAGTATTTTAACACTGTTAAGAATTTGTGCAATGTTTTTAATTTACACATGCTAGTCACAGGTTTAAATTGACAATACGAAATTTACAAGGTTTTTACACAAACAATTGTATATTAACAACGCCTATAAAGATTAAGTTTATAATTCTACATATAATAGAAGATAATCAAGAGCTTTAAATAGAATAAGAATTTTAATGGGACATTTTTTTTTTAACCCTGTAGCACCGTGTATATCTAAAAATTATTTAAAATAGGCGCAAATGACAGCATATAACATCCCAAAAATTTCATTGTTATTTTAATTGTTATCTATCCTACACACCGAGTTATCGGAAACAGATGTACTTTTGCCCCACCCTGTATATGTTAGACGTCTATACCAGCTAAAACAATAACGAAAAAATCTGTGAAAAATATTTGTTATACCTCGGTCCAGTTCTTTTAATTTGTCTAAGGAAAACTTTCCGTACGTTATTAGTACTTATGCAATTATTAATCAAGTTTAGAACCAAATAGGTTTACCTCATTTTTAAGAAAGAAGTAGAAAGTAAATAATATTAAACGTCATAATTAATAACTCGAATATTGTTTTCGTACAATAATTTATTTATTATAAAATTCCTTTAGAAAGAGATAAAAACTGTAGCTATTTGCTTTATCAATTGGTAACGCTTTTGAATGCTAACGTCCGGCTGTAGCTCGTTTGTTATTTTTGGCGCGCTTCTTAAAATTAAAACTGGTTCTAATTAATGCCACTATTGGCACGAACTAATAAAAAATCACATCTTCAACTCGATGATTATACAATATAGCCGATTAATGCCAACAAATCTAATTACAGTAGTATTTGAGGACTACTTGTATATTAAAAGTATTATTTAAAACTACACGCGCTCATTTAATTGTGTAAACAAAGTTTAAGAAACATTTATAATTAAAAACATTAATCACCAAATTTAAAACGTTTTACCAAATTTAAAACATAGTTGTTTTATATTTATTACATGTTCCAATTATATGAAATAAAGTATGCGCCTTTCAACATTAATATGTTGACATTACGTACAATTATATTAAATAATAAAAATGCATTTATTATTACTATCACAAAGATTACAATTCAATCTATTTTATTTTTCTGTTGGGGAGGATCTTAGGACCACAGACTCCTCTCGTGTGCCTAAAAACGAGTGCGTGGAGAACCTATGAGAACCTATGAGGATCCGTTGGCCAACACCAAGTGCTTGTCTGGCATTGTGAGGAAACTCGAATGGTCCCCCGATTCATTAAACCCGTGATGCATTTAGGTGCCCGTTTCATTGGCCCTTAAAAACCCCGCTGCCAATTTTCGCTGCCTCCCTGTAACCGCGCTAGCATTACATCGAGGAGGTTAAAAAGATGTAGATGCCAAAGTCACAGTACAGATGTGAAGATGCAGATGTGCAGCCTTTTGCTTCGGAGATCAATACTTGTAACAACATATAGTTTAGAATAGATGAACATAATTGCTGGGCGACGACCTACATCTGAGTTGACTGTGTCATTCTTTCCACAAAGCGGAAAAAGATCGTCGCTAAGTACTATCGTTGCTTGTCTCCTCTGCGTATTCCACGCGGGACAAAGGAAGATGGTATGTTATGCGCTATCTTCATGGCTCTCACACTTGGCACACGTTGAGGTGAGCGAGCGGGTGAAACGTTCCAAGTAAGAGATAAAATAACCGCGTTCAGATAGGACCTGCATTAAGTGGAACTTATGATCTCCCCGTCTCTTCTAGGACAATGCCTTTATGTCTGGTATCATTTGGTGCCTCCAGCACACTTTACTTGAGTTGTCCCACACCTCTTGCCATCTCGCATATAATCTACTTCGGATATATTCTTTAGGAGCTTTTAAACGTTCCTTATGCTTGCATTTTATATGACCTTCATGTATTTCGGCTCTTTCTAGAGCCAGGAGCTTTACGGGTGGTGTTGCAGCATTCTTGGATACTGTCCTGTACGCTCTGGTGGCTCCTATTAACATGGCCCTTTGTACTTTGGACAAAAGTAGCGCTGATTTCCGTACTTATAGTGTCCCTGCCCATACCGGAGCAGTATACAACATAGCTGAATGAATGACACTAAGAAGGACTTGACGTTTTGAGGTACTAGGTCCTTTTGCCGTTGGTATGAGTCTTCTCAAGCTGGTCGTTTGGTTCATGGCTTTTGACGCATGTGTCTGTGCATGTGCTCATTAATGACAAATTTATGTTCAACGTGATACCGAGGTATTTTATGCTGGATGATGATTGAATTTCCTGCCCGGCGTTAGCCAGCTGGAGCTGTCTTTTCCTCAGTTTCCCGCTGAACACAATTGCTTCCGTTTCATTCTGGAGCAACTTCTAAGACGTGCTCCCTTAACCATTCTTAACCATTTTTATGAAGATGTTCAAAGCTATTTCTAATCGGGACTTCTTCCTAACTACTCCTATTAGAACAATGTCGTCTGAAAATTCTATAATTTGGACTCCTTCAGGAAAGTGCTGTTTGAGCAAGTTGTCGTACAGCAGGTTCCATAGGAGTGGTCCCAAGACTGATTCATATGGTACTTCAGAGGTCAGTCCTCCAGAGTTGCGTATATTATGCTCCGATGTTTGAAATAGTAATCCATGACCTTGAGTAGCTATATGGGCACATTACGTTTAATTGCTGACTCGAGGATTTTGTGCGTTTGCGGAGTTGAACGCGTTTTTGACGCCCATCGACACCATCGCACTGAGTTTCCGCGTGGCGTTCCAGCCGAAGCCTCCTTTGCGAGATTTACTATCTTCTCGACTGTGGATTTGCCCTTCTGAAAGCCGAACTGATTTGCAGCTAAACCTCCAAGACTGGCTCCAGGTCTCTAACCGGCCTAACAGTATTCTCTCAAAGACTTTTGCTATGGTGTTGAGTAGGCAGATTGGCTGAGAGGTGTTAACTGCTGCCTGATTCTGGCCCTGGTCCTTCTTTCCAGGATTTTGGGAATTTGCCGTTTCCTAAGCATTTGTTGAACACGTGTAAAAGTGCTTTTCCGTTCACTTCGGCCAGGCTTCTTATTACCTCGTTGGGAATGTTGTCTAGCCCCGATGCTTTCCCCGTATTGAGTCTGCTAATTACGTTCCGTAGCTCCTCCTTGCAGAGGGAACAGTGCTATGTTGTCGAGTTTGCCGGGTCCGCTAGTATATATATATATATATATATATATATTATTCGAGAAAAATGATAATTGCGCGTATTATTTGATCATACCTCGTATTAATATAATTAATAAGATTTATATTTATAAAATTCCGTACAAATAAAATAGATCAAAAGGATTTTTCTTAAACCTTATAGCCTGAATACTACAGAGACGCTTGCCATTTCCATTGTATTGGTAACGGGCCCGAATATCACCTCGAAATACCGAATGTGAAGTTGGACTTTACGGGAACGTATACGGTTCTTGCTAAAAACTGTCATGGTGATGCTAAGGCTATTATTTCATTACAAATCAAGACACCAGGTATTTACATCTTAGATTTACTTGCATAATGCATTAATTTGTAAATTGGTACATTGAGATATTATACTGTTTATTTTTCTGAAGGGTGTGCCTGAATGATGTACTTGCGGATATTTTAGCACAACATTATTCTTCCATTGGGACCTCCCATCAGGTTTTCCATAGAACATCAATGCCGCAAAATATATTGCCACGTACGGAAAAATAATGGGTCGAATTAAATGTGATTGGCTAAGAGCAGGTTATCCTTAGGTTCTAAATTATATTTCAACAAATTTAAAATGCGTTCAAATTATATTATGTTTAAATAATTTGAAGAAGTTCTGAGAATTCTAAGTACACGTTTTCAACAAAGACCGCACCTGCATCCGATTCGTCATCGTATGATTTTAGGCAGGAGAATTAGGAAGTTCCAACCAACGCCTGAAATGATCTTTTATCACTGAGTAAAATCATACGACGACGAATCGGATGTAGGTGCAGTGTTTGTTGAACATGTGTGCTTAGAATTCTCAAAACTATTTTAATATAATATAATTTGAATGCATTTTAAATTTGTTGAAATATAATGTATGAATCTAAGGGCCTCGGTGGTGACTCACCCTGTATATATTATATTTGAAATCCTTCCAAAATTACTTGAAGTCCAAAAAATGCATTTCATTTTATAATTTCGATAAAAGATAAATTGCAAACTTATAGTACTCTATGGTGGATGACGAGCTACATCAAGCAGGTCAGTTCTAAAGCGATTATCTACAAAAATAGACATAATTACAAAGTTAGGATGTTTACTTCATATACAATGGGGCTCTCAAGAGAAAGAAGCTGGACTACAAAAAAACTTTATATGGTAGAAGAGGAATATGTGAAAAGGAAATTGAAATGTGGCAGGAAAGAAGTTGTTAGAATAGATGGAATAAGAGGAATTGGGTCTAGCATACGGATGTTTAAATATAGATTGGCACGCCCACAGAACAGCGATAAAATATGTAATTATGAATGTAGTTATGAATGTTGGAGATGGAATTGGATCACTTTCCGAAGTGGAAGTTTGAGAAGCGCTATTATAGCAAAATAGTGGAAAGTGATCAAGGGGAAAGAAGAGACGAAGGGTATAGTTGGAATGAAAGAGAAAAAATAAAAATGAGAGGTGACTGGAAAAATGGGATGAGATGCATGAAATGAGATGCAAAGTATGTAGGAGGTCGTGGAGGAGACAAAAGAAAAGCTTAAACAGGAAAGAAGTAGGAGAGAGAGCGGAAAACTAGATGGGGGAAGGATAAGGAAGAAAAGGTGGCTAAGGAGTATATTGAAGAGAGTGAGAAAAATGAAGCATTTTGGGAATAAATTCAACAAAGCAAAAATAAGTGGAGAATGCAGAATGGAGAATATGAGATGTAAGGAGAAGAAAGAGAGATATGAGAGAGAAATCATCACCAATTTACAGAGCGAGAATGAGGTGTAAAAATATTTGAGGGAAAGGCGTGTCATGGGAGCAGAAAGAGAGAAATGTTTGATACAGCTGAGGGAATGGCAGGAAAATGTAATAGAGAAGAGAATGATGGAATGAATGAGGCAACAAATAGAATGGAAAAATGGTGAATATCTGAATAGAGTTGAGGAAGAGAATTCGAAGGATATAAGGGTGGAAGAAGTGATAGACGTATTGAGCATGAAAAAAATGTGCGCCAAGGCTTGACAGGTTACCGATTTAAATTTGGGGATGTTTAAATGAGAGTGGGTTAAAAGCTTTAAGCAGAGGTATAAAGAGGTATAAATCATCCCGGTGTACAAACGAAGGAACAGGAAGTGCATAGAAAGATATAGAGGAGTAAAGACACATCGTACATAACCTCACAGAGTCGATAAATGATATGAAACAAGCAACTAACAAATATTGATCAACCAGAAACCCGCTAGAAACCATCAATCAAATAAATAAATCGATAATTAAATAAATCAAGAATTGATACTTAATTAAAATAATTCAAACGAAAAAAAGATTTACACTGTATAATCATATAAGTTTAGTTGCGAGCAGTCATTGAACTTTACTTAGAGAGACATGTGGACTACTACCCGTCGCCAAGCCAAACAGCGTTCACTGAGGGAGGAAAGAGTCAATGCAGAAAACAAAGCAGAGTTCGCACCACATTGTACACAGAGGAGGGGAAAAAGAGCAGAGGCATGCCGCAAGCCATACAACGCCTTTATTCTTGTGCGTATAGAGACAGTTAGAAGAGAAATAGAGATGGAAAACATGTAGCGTTCGCATTTCGGTTACCTTCTTTTTTTCTACTGTTTTTGCTTCGGACATATGTTTTTCGCTTTTTTGTGTGTGTTTACCTCGAATGCAGAACATAAGCACAACATGGTACATAGTAAGAGAAAGAGATATGCTTTGTTCTCTTTTACTGCGCGTTCATATAAGTTTAGCTGTTTAGCAAGTTTTTCCCTATAATATTTCGCTTTTGACGATCTCCGATTGCGAGTAAACAACTCTTAATAAGGTTGATGAACTCTGCGATCATTACCACTGTCGGGCCGAAAGAGTTTACTATCTCCGATTTCGAACAAATAACTTTCATTTATTGAACGTTGCGTGACCTCATCTGGTCGAGATTTCGGTGCTATCGTATATTCGACAAAGAACTTTTAATGAGTTTCATGAACTTTAAGGGCGTTACTTTTGTCTAACCAGATTTTTATATTATTTGAAAGGAGAGTCTGCCGTTTTGATCGCTTTCCACGTAATAGCTGCCGCCGCCATTTGATTGATTAATGAACGTAGTAGAATCTTGGCAGGGATATTACGCGATATTGTTCTTTAAAATTCGTAACGGATAAACAGACACTTTTTATTCGAGGAAAATTCTCCTTTCTTAAAGATTTTAGCAGAAATTTCGACTAAGCCCTGCCTAGTTACCACCACCTACGTCAGAAATTACCGCCGCCGAAGCCGGACATCAAAAATTTTCGGTTTAAAATAAAAGAGCAATTGTGATCCGCAAATGTGATTAGACTCCATTCGCTCTCCTACATTCATAATTACATATTTTATCACTGATCCATCGGCATGCCCCCTAAACGTTAACTTCTCCTCCCAATCTATATTTATACATCCGTTCGCAATTCCTCGTATTCCATCGATTCTAACAACTTCTTTCCTGCCACTTTTCAATTTCCTTTTCACATATTCCTCTTCCACCATATACCGTCATTTTTTTATTCCAACTTATTTTTCTTGTAAACCCCATTTTACATGAAGTAAACATCCTAACTTTGTAATTATGTCTACATTTTGTAAATAGAAGTAACCCCTTTAGAAGTAATCTTTTTGATGTAGCTCGTCATCCACCATAAAGTAGTATAATTTTGCAATTTATCTTTTATCGAATACTATAAACTAAAATGCACTTTTTGGACTTCCAGTAATATTGGAAGAATTTCAAATATAATAAATACAGGGTGAGTCACCACCGAGGCCAGGAAGTTTTATGACGAAATCGCATTTATTATGTATATTCCAGTACAGCGAAATTATGTGTGACAGTAAGGATTACAATTTAAAAACCTTTGTAAATATACAGGCTGCTCCAAAAAAAGTGAAATATCAACGTTATGTTTTTTTCTTATGGAACATACTATATTTGATCACACATTTGTTAATTGTACGTAAAAAATAAGCTAATGTTTCATGAGGGTGTCCTATACGTAAATATAGAGTATTCTGACTTATTTAATTTTTTTTTTAATTCTGGAAATAATTAAATATGTCACGATCTATTTAATTAATTCCCTTTTGCAGTTTGAAAGCCACTAAATTAGCTATACGATAGCCTTATTTATACTATATAGAGTGTTTAATTCATAATAAGTCCCATAATCTAGTTCTAATAATGAAACTAAACTTTATGAACACCCTGTATAATCAAACATTGTGTACATTAACGTAATGATCTACTATTTAGATCTGCCAGAAAATTTCTTAACATTAAATTAATCGTGCGATATTTAATTATTTTCAGGATCTTACATTTTTACAAAAATCGGCATTATATACACCACTCTGTATTCAGGTATAGGATAGCCTCATAACAGTTTAACTTATTTTTTACAAATAATTCAAAAATGTGTTCATATATAGTATGTTCCATAAGAAAAACATAAATTTGATATGTAGCCCTTTTGTAGCCCCTGTATATTTACCCCCTGAAACTTGTAACCCCTGTATATTTACAAAGATTTTCAAAATTGTAGCCCTTACCGTCATATATTATTTCGCTATACTCGAATATACATAATAAATACGAATTGCCTATAAACTCTATGTCGTTGGTAGTGACTCACCCTATTCAAAAAGATCCTAATTATTATTATATTTAATAAATTACTATACTATATTTTTTAATCTATGAATAAAACTAATTAATTTTTCTTTGTGACAGATTTCTTGGATACAAGTGGTTGTATAGCATCAAAAGACAGAATAGGGTAAGTTTAGTTTGAATGTATAGGGGTAAAAGCTAATTTCATCGAATGATTTAATGCAAAAAATGTAGTTCGTGCAAGAAC
>WYDF02106890.1:0-10482 GCA_009867245.2 Adranes taylori
CAGTTCCAGGCTGAAGAGGATGATAAATCCTAAAGCCTCCATCAAACAAACTCTCCAATCTCCCAACAATATACAATTCCGGAGTTTTAGTGGGTAAAAATCCCACACTGTTGGATGCATCAGGCATCCTTCGCCTTTTGAAGGTTTCTCCACTTCCTACGTAAAAAAAAATTGCAAAGCAATAAAATATTTACCTGAAAAAAGGTCATCAGTTGAGAATTTAGGAAAGTTTTGGGCTAACCGTACTTTTCTCGACCAAATTTTTGAGACGGACAAGCGACGAAAAAAAAAGGTAATCACTTGAGAATTTAGGAATTTCTTTTAGGACTTGTTTTTCCAAAATTATTTACTTACAGGTACGTCACCATTTTGTCTATTACATACCGGTACAATATCTCAAAAAGATTGGGAACCTCTGACATAAGGTATATGTACCGCTATTAATGAGTAAATCGAACGAACATCACTTGATATTACTTTAGCAGGAGCACGCGTTTTTGCTTAAATGTCATTATTTATTAATAACGTTATTTAATGATGTTACGTTTCATTGAAACTATTTTCTCGAGAACGCCGAAACATTCGAGGTTTTCGCCCATAACCGGCACAACCTCGAAGAACAAATCCTAGAGTGTTGTCTAAGAACCACAAAAAATATCCTAACGTTATTTTTAACAAGCTACACTAATAATATTACCCGATTTTCGGCTTCACACACTATTCGATCCTAGGCCTCAATGAAACCAGCATGCAGCTAAACGCATATAAGCCGAGTACACGTTTACTTTATTGCCCACTATACTTTATTGTTCACGTCATTATCAAGTTTAACCATTCAATGCTAGATTTATTTTTTTTAACTGATTTTTTACGAGTCACGCGTAAATTATGTTCAGAAAAATGACAAAAATAATTCAATATTTGATATTATTAAACACAAATTAATGCTTTGATTCATATATAAATGAATCAGTGGCTAATGCTGAAAGAAAATATACTCAGGTGCAGAATTAAACGGCCGCTTTAAAATGTTAACAAATTTTGATCTTAAATAACATTTTCATTTTTTGCCCGTTTTTGATGAATTTTTGGACAAGTAGAGGTAAAATCATCCCAGATTAATACACATCTTTAAGATTTCCGAATAATGCTAGATTTGTACACATTATACGAGGAAAAACAAAATTATGTTTCTATCATCTAGGTTTAAGACACCCTATGGTGAAATACAGCTTTTGGATGTCACTCAGAACTATCCTGTATGCAAGCTTCATTCATTCCCTACACATTGTTTTTCGATTAATTTTGATATGAATTATTGATTAAAACATTGCGTTTTCTTTCTTTGACTGCTCTTTAATTTTGACAATAATTACGCTACAATTAACAATTAAACGATAACATAAAGAGCGAACGGTTAAATAAGGAAACAATAAACCAATTTGTTAATATCGGGTATTGCCCCCTCTGGCTTGGACCACGGCTTTCATTCTCCGACGCATTCCACGAATTAGCGTTCGAATATACTCCTGGGGCATGTTATTCCACTCCTCTAAAGCACATCACGAAGTTCATTTTTGGTAGTAGGTGGTCTTCCGCGACTTCTTACATGTCTACTGAGATAGTCCTACACTTGCTCAATAGGATTTCCATCCGAGGTGCATGCTGGCCAATTTAATTTCTCCATTCCAACTTCAATTAGGTATTCATAAATGGGACAACGTGGTCAGCTAAAATATCATTAATGTATCTTCGTGTTGTCAATGCTCCATCTTCAACAAAAACCGGCTCAGTACGACCTTCCATTGATATTCCAGCCCAAACCATTAGCGATCCTCCTCCATGACTAAGGCGGGAGCTAAAACTACACTCCAGAAATATTTCACACGTACGCCTCCAAACGCGCTCCCTACCATCCCGAGAATGCACGCAAAATCGTGATTCATCCGTAAATATAACATTTTGCCATTGGGCATCAGTCCAATTAAGATGTTGACGAGCAAATACCAATCTTGCCACCCGGTGACGTCAAAGCAACTTTGGATCACTAACTGATCTGCAAGCCTTTAACCCAGCTTCGCGTAACCGGCGACGTACCGTCCACTTATTTACTTCTGTGCCCCGAGCTTCGCGAAGTTGTTCTGCACTGATGTTAAGTGTCGATTTCTTAAGGCTCTGCTTAATGAAATCAACAAAAATCTATAATTGTTCAACCAAGTCATAAGTGGTGATGAAACATGGATGATTGGATATGACGTCGAAACTAAGGCCCAATTGCTTCAATGGAAGCTTCCTGAAGAGCTAAGACTGAAAAAAGCTCATCAAGTTCACTAGAATATAAAGGTTCTATTTGCTACTTTCTTCGACATTAATAGCATAGTGTACCACGATTTCTTGCCACCAGGTCGTGCGGTCAATAAAGAGTAACTATCTAGAAATTATGTACCTAAAGCAGTCCGAAGAAAACGTCTGAATTTCTGACGAGACAACTTGCAACACGATAACGCACCTACGCACACGTTGTTGCTTATTCGTGATTTTTTGGCAACAAGGAACATTGTTATGATTCCGCATCTTCCGTATTCGCCCGATATGGTACCCTGCGACATTTTTCTACGCACAAAGATGAAGAAAACCAATAGATCTTTATTTGACTACAATCGCTTCTTTGGTTAGTTAAATCGACTGGGTTTTTTTTTGCAAATGGAGATATATAGATCCAACATAGAACATAGAAATATCAGAAATATGTATGTATATATTTTTATTTCAAAACTACACTCATTTTGTATGTGCATACATTTAAAATGTATTAGTAGTTTTTATTGTATGACACTTATTTAATCTTTTTTAAACTATTCATTATATTTATTTGCCTACATTATGCAACCTGTGTTAATCTATTGTAAATATATATTTGTGCTTTAAAATTAAAAAAAATAATACTATAATTCTATTGTAAATAGATCTTTATTTGACTAAAATTGGTTGATTAAAATGAACTGGTTCTATTACAAATGGAGATTTATTTAACTCTACGTGTGTACGGACCTTTATTTTCATTTAAAAAAATTTAAAAAATGTAAGTGTGTACCCAGCTTTAGTTTTCAAATACGTTTGCAACTCAAATTTAAAAATGTTAGTATATACGCACCTTTAGCTTTCAATTAAAAATTTTTTGAAAATGTAATTGTTTATGCGCCTTTAGTTTTGAAATACGTTAACAACTCTAATTTAAAAATTAAAAATCAAATTTAAGTGTATATGCACCTTTAGCTTTCAGTTGAAAAACTAAACAAATGTAAATATATACGCACCTTTAGCTTTCAAATATAGTTACATAACATCAAATACAATAAGCAACAGCAGCAGTAGCAGTCCAAATTTTAAAATATTTAAAAATTCAAATCGGGAAGTCCCCCAAATTTGCCATATTGATATTGCTGCTAATCACATTTCAATATTTTTAATAGATTTCTATTCAATATTTTTTGGAATGCCCCTGTACTTTATTTTTATATCGAACCTGGTAGAATCTAGTTAAAAATCTAGTTACTTTTCATTTTAAATCTTGTTACATTTTTATGCACATCGATATAGACCCCGACGCCAGATTCCGCGCCCGCGCTGCTATCTCCTTCATGAATTTGATTCTGTGCACCATGTTTCAAATTTCATACCGGAAATGCCCTGTCGTCCGTCATATTGGATTTTTATTTGACAGTTGTCAAACGCTCAAGTTATTAATGCTAGACCCCAAAATAGCGCTCCACTTTTGGAATAGGTCTTGGCAGCTAATATACACATCGATATAGACCCTGACGCCGGGTCCCGCGCACGCGCTGCTATCTCCTTCATGAATTTCGATTCTGTGCACCATGTTTCAAATTTCCTACCGGAAATGCCCTGTCGTCCGCCATATTGGATTTTTATTTGACAGTTGTCAAACGCTCAAGTTATTAATGCTAGATCCCAAAATAGCGCTGTACTTTTGGAATAGGTCTTGGCGGCTAATTAGAATCCGTGGTACGCAACTACTAAGGACGACGTTTACAAACTCGCTAAAGCAATCGCTAAAGAATCGCTGAAGCATTAGAACCCATAAACACTTCCAATAGTTGAAAAAACACTGGAAGAAGTGTATTATGTCCAACACGGATTACTTTCAAGGGGACAACGTTAATATTGAGGAATTAAATAAAAATTACGTATTTGAGAAAAATGATAATTCCGCGTATTATTTGATCAAACCTCGTATAATGGAGGAAGAAAAAAATAGAGTATCACTTTTATTACAAAAAGTATTTAATTATCCTAATTAAGAATGTTCAGAATGTTCTTAGTTAATCAGATAGCCCCCTAACTTTTGTTCACCTTTAAATGATACGTGATTGGTTTCGGATCACCAATCACGAAAGGAAAACGCGACTGAAATTAATGTGTATAAAACTCAGTGTTTTAATATTGACCTAATTTAGGACTCCGGTATACCCCGAGAGAAAATGTAAACCCAAATAACAAAAGAAGCAAAAAGAAAATCGAATAGCATTTATTTAAAAAATATATTTGATAATAAAATTTTCTTGATTAAATCAAGTGTTGACATCTATCGACATCTTTATTAACTATTAAATTTCAACGCTTTTAATCCAAGTTATATAAAAACTGTTTCAAGTTAATATTCATTAAAAAATATAATAAAAAAATTGAAGAATTAAAAAATATTATTTAGTTATATATGACACTTTCTATGGTATTTTAGGTCGCTTAACCTTAACACTAATTATTATGACATCTTTTAACTACGATAAATTACATTTGATTCTAACTGATCTAATTGAAATGAGTGTAGATGAAATGTTACCACAGATGATAAATGTCCCACACATCAGACGCTGTACTAAACTATAAGCCATTCAACTTTTAAGGAAAATGAAATATAAATAAATCAATCTTTGTTGTAATAAATAATTTTACTAATCATTAGCGAACGAAATTTCAATCTTCTAATTTTAAAACTAAATTTCTCAATAAAATAATCATTTCTAGTGCCTCCAAAAATTATAATGTGTACCCGCCATTGATAACAACATTTATGAAATTGCTAAAGCAGTGTATATGTCTCATACAACGAAAAATAATTTTCCTGTAACTTTGCATATATGAGCTATTACGTATGCCTGACATATATGTAATATGATTGTTGAATGTCGGTTGCCATGGCGACAAGCAAAATGGCAAAATTTTAAGTTATTAAGAGTCATATCTTGGAAATGATAAGAGTTAAACCCATTATATGTGGTATCAGTGTAAAGAAAATCAGAAGGGGTACCAAAATATCAAAAAATATACAGGGTGTTTCTAAAAAAATTTTGAAACAAATTTTGATTGCTCAAAATCGGTCAAATATATTCTTGATCACACTGGCATAATTGAGAAGCCCTGGTCTTACATAAGTTTCCCAAGTTTCATTTTTCCAGCTTTCATAAGAACCGAGATAATTAGAGTAGTACAGTTTTTTTCAAGGTCAAATTACCCCGGCGCTATGAAGGAACTTTCGACACAAGAAATTTAAAAAAATTCTTGCGAAAGTTTTCGAGAATATTGACCCTAAAGTTAGCAAAACAAAAAACACCCAGTATATATGTTAAATTGTGATTTTGCAAAAAAAATTTTTCAAACAAAATCGAAGTGCCTTTATGTTGCCTATAGAATAAAGCTTATTCAAATGTCCTATCTTTTAATGTTCTTCAGATATTGCAAAAAATTGTTAAGTTTCAAACATGGCAACACCGCTTCCTATACAATTCGGCAACATGGGACTTTTTTTATTGGACGTATAATACAAGGTACTACATGTGTGCAAAATTTCAATCTCCTAGTTTGAATACGAAATTTCTGAAAAAAAAAGGTTCCTGTCCGCTATATTCGATTTATAAAAGAAATGAAACAAAACAGTTCTGCGGGATCATAGTCTACACCTGTGTACCAAATTTCATCCAGATCGGTCCCATAGGGAAGAAATACTTATTAACGGTTTGCAGTGGTTTAAATACAAGAGATGTACTAAGGTGAAATAGAAAAAAATGTCAACACATGAATCCTATATCTTTCATATACCTATAGCAGGGGTCGACAACGTTTTTTACTAGGACGGCATATTTCAGAACTGTGGGAGTTCGGCAGCCACCATGGATTAAAGAATTTTAATTGGCGGGCACCATGGAAATTTAATTTATACATAAAACTAGGGTTTTATGCAAACAAAAATATATAGGTCCATCTATTCTATAAAAATTAATTAAAGTAGAAGCTCAGACAAGAATATTTTTTTTTGTATTGCTTGTCAAAGTAAGTACTTTACTAGTTTCAAAGTAAGTACTTTACCTAGTGAAGTATTTTTTGTCTGTTTTAGTTGTCATGGCTACTCCCAAAAGCAACGAAAAATATTCTAAAGAAAGTCTCATAAAAGCTTTACAAGCAATAGATGGTGGAATGCCCACTGCAACAGCAAGCAATTCCAAGTATACAACAAGTATACCCTGTATACAAGTATACCCTTGTATACAATAAAAGTGGAAAATACCCTAGGATGTGCAGGAAAGGACCATCAACAAATCTAACTCCATATGAAGAAGAATTGTTGGTCAAATGGCTTTTCTATATTGCTGATAGAGGCTTCCCAGCTACTAAACTGCAATTAATTCACTCTGTTGAAATGTTAGTCAAAGAAAATAAAAGAAAAAACAATTTTGTTAACGGACGGCCTGGCAAAAAATGGTATGCTTCCCTCTTAATGAGGCATCCAGAAGTGAGTAACAAGGTATCTCAATATTTATAATCAGGAAGAGTAGCCGTAACTGAGCAGAAAGTTCGCAATTGGTTTCAAGAAATAAGGTCGCATTTACATGCAAATAATTATCTCTCCATTTTAGAAGATCCAATGCGGGTTTTTTTTCAATGCGGACGAGTCTGCTTCGTCTTATCACCTTCAGGAAATAGAGCCCTTATTTAAAAAGGATCTTCGGTTTGTTTTTACTGCTAATAACTATAAAGAATGCATGACTGCTATGATGAATGCTAACGCAGCTGGGCGAATTCCTCTTCATATTTTAAATAAGATGCTGGCAGGATGGGTAATAGGGAAAAACGATAATGGGTGGATGACTGGTCAAACCTTTTTTGAATATATTGGAAATATTTTTCTACCTTGACTAAAAGAAAAGTATATTAATTTGCCCATAGTTTTGTTTGTTGATGGCCACTCCTGTCACTTAACGCTTCCACTAAGTAATTTATGTTCAGAAAGTGGAAGAATTTTTATTGCGTTGTGCCCAAATTCACACATATTATTCAGCCTATGGACGTAGCTGTTTTTCGAACCTTGAAAAGTGCCTGGAGGGAAGAAGTACAACGATGGAGAATGAATCACAATAGATCTAAACTAAAAAAAGATGATTTTGCTGCTGTTCTAGAGAAAGCAATATTATCCTCTGTTACACCAGAAGTTCTTGCCAATGGCTTTAGATCTACAGGTCTGCAACCATTTAATCCAGACGCCATTAAATATAAGAAATATTTTAAAGATGGGCAAGCCAGTACAGTTGCTTTAAACACAAATAATCCCAAAGATAGGACCAAGTTAATATATTTTGAAAAGTTTATCGCAAAAGAAACGCTGGAATCCTTTCAAAACAATATTGATAAATAAAAGAAAGATGAATCTTTATATGTTGTATGGAAAGCTATAAAAGCAGACAGTGAAGAACAACATGTAGAAGATGATTACAGCGCTTTTAGGCCTAACGCAACGCTGAACAAGAAGATACTGAAATATTTTTTACATCTGTAGTCAGTAATAAGAATGATATAGAAGATACCGTGATTGAAAATGGTTCCAACTCTCCCACACCTAAAATTAATTTGAAGCATAATGTCGTAAAAAGTATTGGTTCTGAAGATCATCCCAAACCCTCCACATCTGGAATTAATTTGGATGACAATGACATTACTTTTGAAGAAATATCTACTATCATGCCTTTTGCTACTACTACTTCGGCAATAGATTTGAACGAAAGTGGGACTCCTCTTAAGGATGTACCAACTCCATTTAAAGCATGTCTCTTTTGGCCTAAATTACAAATTAATGAAGAAAAAAAAAGGAAACCAAAAGAAAAATTACCAGCAGTAGTATCCTCAGAGAAATGGAAGCAGTACCTACAAAAAAAAGGAAAAAATGCAAGAAGAGCAGGAAAAAGCTAAGCAAGAGCGCAAATACCCAAAACAGAAATAAAGCAAGCTAAAAGAAAGATAATGTCATCGTCATCGTCATCGTCAAATTCAAGTGTGGATGTCGTTTTAGAATCTGAAGAAGAACTCTATTACGAACCTAAACCGCTAAGCTCAAAAGTAAATTCCAAACTGCTTAGCGTTGGGGAATTTGTAATTGTGAGGTATGAGGAGAACTATTATCCTGGTGTCATAAAATCTTTAACAGCTGAAAAGGCATTGTAAGTGTGATGCGAAAGGGTCTTACAACCTGGACATGGCCTTCTAAAGACGATTGCGTTTATTATGATTTTGAAGATATTATGGAGAAAAATGGAGAACCAGCCAAGGCAAATGAAAGAGGGCATTTAGGGTGCTGGAATACCTTAAATATTCTGTTTAATTATTTTACTTGTTGCTGATGATATATAAAATTTAATTTACTTTTTGCGAGTGTTAGTTATTGGGTTGTCTATTGGATATATCCTAAAATGAAGATGTCAGTTACTGGTGCTAGTGACTTACGTTATGTTTGTTTTTTTTTTGTTAAAGGAAACATTTAGTAATGTTAAATTTTAATTAGTATAAACTTGTATCTGTCCCATAGATTATTAATTTTGATCCAATTGCTTAACGTTTTACTGTAAGCTCCCAAAAATTATTTTTCTTTCCTTAAAGTGTCAGCTATGGGTTCGACTACCTTATATAAATCATCAAATTTTATAAGATAAAAATATTATAAATATTTACTATAATTAGTATATCAGTCAAGGTAATTTACAAGAGGACAAATCGCACTGCATTTGTCGTATTACACAGCGCTAAACAAACTTTCATATCGCCAACAACTGCTTCTATTTTGCGAAAAATCTTTCAAAAGGTTTGAAAAATATATTTCAACATTGACTGAAAACCTATTGGCAAGTACAACTACGACTTTAGTTACATTTCGGCGAGGGGGGTTTAAACACCCCAAAAGCCCCTACTTCGTATGCGCCTGAATCTTTGTGATGTTTCGCCAGCAAAGCTAGTCAGTAAATAATTGTGATCTACAGGAAAAAATGCCTCTAGTGTAACACTTGTTTTTTCCACTTTCATTGGTGGAAATGTAAAACGGATAGAAAATATCACATATATTGAGACAAAATAAAGATATATTTATAGAATCTTTTAAAATGCTAAAATTATTAAACTTGAATATTTGAAATGTAATTGAGCAAGAATCTACACTAGATTCAATCATGTGTGGTCCATTTTATATTAATTAAAGCGCCATCTATTATTAAAACTTTTTAACCTATCGAATCCTATAATTTTTACGTTCGAAATGTAAATTGTTTTCATTCGAAAACCCCCCTAACAATTTAAACACACGCGCTTATCGATAATTTTGATTATTAATCGTCAGCCGGCTCATAAACTATGCCGCGTGTATAATTGCATGAATTGGACTTATTTAAACGGTAAAGTACCGTTTCGTCAATTTAGAATAAAAGCAGGAGGAGTGTAAAAATTTGTTATTAGCTATTGACATCTTGTTTTGAATTGCAAGCTTTGAATATATAAATATTACTTTATTTTTGTTAACGAAAAAAGTTAAAACATGGTTATTGCCATTAAAGGAAATAAAATGGAAAGGAGAATAAAGTTGGAATATATCGGAAACAATAAGGAAATCATAATGGATAAAAATGAAAAAAAGTTGATGCTAATAGGAAATCTAAATTATTTAAAAGTTGAGGAAAACTTCGGTGAGTGAATATTTTTTCTAAACTTTAATCTATGTTAAAAATTAATATTGTTTAAACACTAAATTACCTGAATGTAACAATTTTAAGTTAATTTTTAATAAAATTTTTTGCATTCAAGTTTATTAGGTTAATATTATTAATTATACATACCTTTTTTTAAATAAAATTGATTAGAATTATTTATTAAAATGTTCATTTAATTTATTAATTATGTATGTGGCCATCCACCCAAAAATGTTCATCTGAATTTTTTCTACCTTTGTGGAAAATTAGTGGAACCTAATTTTTTCTCTCATATATGATTCGCAATTTTCGATGATTGCTTGCTTAATTAAACAAATATTATAATTAATTTCTGGTTGTGACATTGCAACGATATCTATTCCCCCAAATATGTTTAATACCTGCGCGTATACGGTCTATGTATATTATATCAAGAGTAATCAGTGGTGTATCAGTGACT
>WYDF02106901.1:0-10482 GCA_009867245.2 Adranes taylori
ACATAAACTAAATGATTTATTTTTGCACAATTTTGGCTTTTTGCACAGATCGCGACAAAGTATCGATTTGAAAATTATTTTTTCTCTAGGATTGCAGTGAAAAATTATTTAAATAGATTGAACGCGCAAAAATTGCTATAGAATATTAATTTTTAAAGGTTTTAGATTTACTAAAGCGTCTAACACAGATTTCTTTCACTTAGGTGGCCGAGGTCTCCTGAGTACAGAGTCACAGCCTGACTGTATGGTAACAAGAATGCCTAATACAGTTATCAACAATTTATATGACTCATTTTTATATAAGGGTGCTAGAAATGAGTCCGAATTCCTTGGATTATCGTTTTCGATACACATACGGGCCCATCGCGATGAAGCGTTGAACGTGATGAAGTTAAACATTTAGGCTGCCAAAATGGTAGTTAAACAATCAGAATCGGCAATATACAAAAACAATTCCATCGGGATAATCCTATGCTAGGCTACTTTTATAAAGGCTTGCGGAGTTGGAGCTGTCACCACAATTAACATGTGGCTAGTTTGCGATCTGAGATTATAATGGCCGTAGAGGTTTCATATACGAACTACCAAGCATGCAAGTCTCAGGCAGAGGCCCATCCTTCATATTCTTTTCGCATGCCCTGTGTACGCTTGAACTAAATATATCCAGCGCCATAACATCGCCTTAAAACCGCTATATTTCGACCTACGTCATTCTTACGGTATAGACAACGACCCGCTTCCACCCTACACCGCTAAGGATATTGAGACCGTAGTTGGTTAAAATTTAGAACTACGGTTTTCCCGCAACCCATCAAATAGCAGCAAATCTAATATTTTCTTGTTAGACTTTACAAAACGGGAAATGATCCTTATCAAATTTGCTAGTCCCGCTGATGAGAATATTGAAAGTATGGAATATTGAAAGCACAAGAAAAAGTGGAAAATATCAGGATTTGCTTTGCGAGTTAAGGATCCAATATCCAAGGACATATCATATTGGTAGTCCTCACCATTAGAGTCATGGGAGGCCACAGATCCATATTAAGCTATATTAACACCATATCGACTTGAGAGGCCAAAGCTGAAGAACTTGCAATTCAAATCACAATTCAAAACAAAAAACATTGCAAATATACAACTGAATAAAATGATATAAGGAATCGACTTTGAAAAATAATTCTACAAATTTGTAACTCAATTAGGTTTTCAAAATGTAACACCTTATCTTATGTTTGTAGTCCACCTAAATGTATATGTATATATATAGAAGCTAATGTAAACAAATTACTCGACGTTACTTTTTTATAGCGTTTATACTACCGCGTTCTAATTGAGACATGTTCATGGGTCGTTTGGTTCTTAACAACCAGATAAAAGCATTTTCGTTAATTTCTTCTCAGCAAATTTCATAACAATGGATGTGAAAATACATTACGAGAGTGTTTTATAATTAGAAAACGTTTTCGTTTCAGTTATTACAATGTTTATGTTAAAACAGGAAAAATTATAAACGAGATTATAGTTTTTTCTTAAGACTAGTTTTTCTTATGTTTTATAATCTACTGTTTATGGTTACACATATTTTTCATTTTGTTAAAATATAACTTATATTCATTTGAATGATATTACTTTTTTTTGTTTCCATTTAATTTAATTTATTGACTATGCATTGTAATAATTTCTGTAACTTATACTCTACAATACATATAACACTTCGTTAAACACGCTTTTAATTAGTACTACATCCATTTTATATGGCATATTAACTTCAACCACATTTTCTTTACCACGGTTAAAATTTGAGGTAACACGGTTTAAATTATTTATTTATTTAATTGTGCGGGCGTAAATGTCGCGTGTAAAAAATTGCTTTGACAAATATCGGGTAACTTTGTATTCATATAATAAATTTATTCGACAAATGTTAATTCTGCCTAACATAGGAAATTACTTGAAAGAGCTTATAATGAGTAACCCTTTTAATAGGATAATAAGAAATAAAAAATGAAGAATATTAATTTAATCTAACATAGAAAATTAATTAGAAAAACTTACCCAGCATTTACAGAATTCTTGAAAGCGACAGAGGAAAACGTATTAGAAAATAACTCTATATATATCATCCATCAGCCGAAAGACCCTTAGGAATTAATATGTACCAACTCGGTATACAGGTGAAACTAAGTAGGTTTTATTCATAACTCTAAAAATACGTATAACTTTATTAGAAAAACTGTGAACCCAGTAATTAAAATAAGCGTGAGCAGAACTATTCAGTAGTCCTACATAGGAAAATATGATTCGAGCTACAATCAAGTGTCAGGAGAGAAGGCAAAGACGGTATGTCAAGTATTTATATGCGTAAATCACTTAAGACAGATGACGTAATAGGCAAGATGAATTCGGTTTCCCATTGAATTAGGGAGATTAATACAAGAAGAGTACAAATAAAATTTAAAATATAAATTGAATACAATAATTCCTATCAAAAGACATGATGTAAGTGAAGGATAATGGTAAAGAGCCTCGAAATCAAGCCTGAAAAGGATTGGCAAGTTGGAAAGTGGGACAGATGACATCACATCGGTTCCGGAAATTAAATTGGTCGCAATTTGTAACACCAAAAAGGAGTATAAAAAAGGCAAATTTACGGATATCCGCTTTAAAAAAAAGGGTATCCGCATCTAACAGTCAAAAGACGTGGTACCAATAAGTACATTACGCCATATTGGTAATAAATCACCAATATATTTTGATAAATCAATGACATCAGCCATAGTAAATTAAACAATTACGTGCCGGAAGGCCTAACAAGGGCAAGTTTATCATCGGTACACAATAATTTTGAGAAAAAGATGAAATTAAGAAAAATGTGGCTTTAATTTACTGGACAAGTGCGACAAGTACGTTAATAAAATGTTTCGTACAAGTATTTTAGCCTCATTGGTATCATCTGAGATAGCTACTTAAGCTCGATGCTGTAAATTATGGTGAATTCGTTGTGAGATGCATCAATTAAACAAAATTTCCTGGGTAGTAAGCACCAGTTTGGAGGAGCCCGGTCGCGAATCAACGAAATAAGAATAACACCTAACACCTGAGAACGGAGGGCCTCATAGATTGAACCACCAGTAGATTTGCGGAGCACACCTGTACGGTGGGGACATCTCCAACACTTGGACTCACGTAGAGTCGACCGCAACATCTTTGCATGTCTGACGGGATCTGTTCGGTAAAACGCTGGTTCGATCTTGCATCTACTTATTTTTGATTAGAATCTAATGCGGGAGTTAGCTACCTTCAGTAGCTAATTTTCTTTCACTTGTGTATTTAATGAGTGTTACAAGGGTTTAGAGACCCAGAGATGCTGGAGATGGTGCTGCGTCACAGTCCACTTTCATTTTAAAGTTTTTTTGAGAAATTTATGCAGTGACTGTAAAATCAATTTGGATCAGGTATTATCTAGGGGAATGTAGATAGTCCTCTAAAAATTTAAAGGATATAGAGTATTCGACAGGGTAACTACCCTTATTGTCTAAATTTACCTGAGAATGGGCATTTAGGCTAAGAGTTTATAAAATGCGGATTTAATTATTTGCGGATATTAATGGGATTTTGCGATGTTGAGATTTAGATATGGATTTGGAAATTTAAAAATATTATTTAGATAATGATTTTGAAATTTAGAATTTTAGCTATCGACGCTGAAAGATTGAGAGTCAATTTAGATTTAAATTTTGGAATATTTAAGACGGAATGTTGTTTTGAGTTGTATTTTGAGGTTGGAACTTAACATCTTGTATTCCAATAGAGTACAATCTCAAATTAGATGTATAGGTGTACTTTTTGTCGACAAAAACCAGTCTACTTATTATTAATTAATTTTAGTTATTGTTATGTATTGTTGTATTGTTATATTATCTGATTTGTGGAAATACTGATGTGGTAGTATTGTATTTGAGAAAATTTTTTTATTATGAAAATTTTACCAGTTGCAGGGTAAATTTGGTGAACAGACGATTCGAAGAGGTTACAGCGGTAGAGTAGATTTGAGTAATCAACAACTCTAGACTTTCGCGTTCAGCAAATGGGATGGTTAGACTTAAATGGGTTAAGAAAAGGGATTTGTGTTTCTAAATACGGGGTTATTCAGCATAGCGCGTAAGTGGGATCAATCGGAGAATCTCTTGGATTTTAAATCGTAATGAACAGAGGGAGATTAAAGGGGTTGATAGGGACAAGCTAGTTAAGGGTTTATTTTTTTTTATATTAGCTAAGGGATATTAAGAAGTTGATAGGGGTGACTTAATACGTGGTTGTAACTCAAATATAGTCTCCAACGGAAGCTAGTTTACTTGTAAAACAAATAAATAAATAAGAGAGGCAATAAAAGGAAATCATAGAGGACGGTTTATGAAAAGAGAATGAACTTGAAATAAATTAAAATATTTGGTACTTGGAAATTAATTTAATTCGGAAGATATAACAATTTTAATAAACTAGCTGGTAAAAGCTTCGATAATAAACATCATTGTATATTTACATACATTTGCTAATTTCATTTGCTTAAATGATGTATTTATATATCGCTTTTCGGCTTTAAATTGCTTACATAACAAAATCATATTTGCTAAAATAATAAAACCATCGCAGTTGATCATTGTAAGGTATAGTTTATATTATTGCTTATTTAAAATTCACATATTTACATTTATATCGCATGGACTAAAGCGATAAGAAATATGCTTTACTAAAAGAAAAATGGTAATGGTATAAAATTGCGTATCGTGTTAATCCTGACTTTGATTTTGAATCCTCCTATCCCGAATATTTTATCCTTCCTCTATACAGAGTATTAGGTTACATCAGCATAGAGGTGGCGCCCACATCTAAGCAGGAAGTTGTCGAAGCGTCAGGAAGATCCGCGACCCACCGGAGCATTTAAATATCATCGTGAACAATCAAAACGACGATGCAGACCTCCCTTTTCAGAAGTAATCCTACCGCTGACAAGCGTAGACTAGAGGGAGCAGCAGCGGAAGTTATAGACATAAATTAAAGGCGTAGGTTTGCAATTGAAGAAGCGTACTTAATAAAATCTATTGGTACTTCTCCCGATCCAAGTACTCATCCCAACTTCATTTGTTTAAGTTCTGTGCCCATTGGAGTGATGTCTAAAAAAGTTTCATAGAATTTTAATACGATTTAATAGGTATCAAAAGTTTTAATAGGATTTCATTTCAAGTAATATTAAGGCGCAAATATATTCAGTTAATAGGTTGTGAGGATATAATTTGACAGATAATATAATTGTGCTTCGTCCACATTTCCACACTGTTATTAATTCAATAATACACCTTTTTACGTATTATGTACGCGTTTATAGTTTTTCATATTACGTTCTCGGTTCTGGAGCTTTACTTGGTATTGCACAAACAGCATTTTCACGTCTTTATATTTCTACGTAAATAATCAGATTTTATCTGTTTGCCTAGTCGGATTTTACAAAATGAATTACGAGTACCCGTTGGGATAAACTTGTAGCAGTATTTGTGTTTTTACTAAAACGCTTTATTGCTTACGCGAAAAATAAATTATGTATTCGATTATAAGAAAACTACTTTTCACAGCTTATATTAATATGTTCTGTGTTTGCTAACATCGTTTAGACCGAATCATTTTGAGGTTTTCAATTTCTTATAAAATAATTACATACAGTGAACTACTGAAAATTTTTATCGCACTTTTCATTCATTTAAAGTTTCAAGAAAATGATAGAAAGTTTAATTGAATGATTTAATATAAACTGAATTTAAACGTTTTAATTTAAAAATGCAATAATACTATTTTGGTTTATAATAATAAAATTAAAATTCTTTTCATAAAACTTTATTTCTTTCAATATATTTATTCAGGTAAAAGACTTGTTTTTCTATAAACAAGTAAACTTATTCTATTGTTAGAGTGTGATAGTGTTTGAGGACTACTTGTATGTATAAGTGTTTTTATAAGAAATTCACGCGTACGGTAATTCTGAAATAAACTTTCAGAAACGTTGTTTAATTGCAGACATCATCAAGGTGATTAGATATTGATTTAATTATATTGTTTGATAATTGATGCACATTGTAAAAACAGCGAACTAACGTTAACATGTTGATAGCTTAAGTGATGTGTAACCATAAACATTAAAACAAATAAAGTATATCATCTTAAGAAAAAACTTGTTGTATGGTCATTATTTAATTAATTATTATTTATTCACCATTTGAACATTATGTCATTATACCTGAATCTATTTACAGACTACCGAAGATATAGATCTTAATTTACCTTCCATTTTTTAATTGTTTTCATATGTAAGTAAATCCAATGCGAACTTCACTACATGGCGATCCTGCTTAAGCTTTAAGTAGCTTGGCAAAATGTTTTAAAAGTTTAAAATTAGTAGAAGTTAGTCATACATTTTTTTACAAAATTTTCAATGGGGGCCAACGAAAGTAAAGAACAGATCGTGATTACTCAACCAGGTGTCAGTGGAGGAATTACAACAAGTACATCAGACAAGCAGCTAAAAATTGGAGTAATTTTTGGGTATAACTTCCAAAATTACCATTACCAATTAAAAAGAACATTTATATTCTTTTGGCGATTATCCTTTAGAATTAAAATTTAGCATGCAAACGACATGGAACGATGCTCGACCAAATTTAATTTGTTGAAAGACAGAAAGGGAAAACAAGTTTGATAGACAGTGCTCGTCACTAACATTCCAAGTTCATGATTTGGTTTTGGTAATGACACACAGTACTTTTAAGTATGACTTGTTATATAAGTGTCCATGTAGCTCCAAGATCCGAATTTAGTAATAGGGGTGGATAACAAAAATATGGAAATCCACAAAACGGGCGGCTCTGTAAAAGGAAAAGGAAATTTTGTGTTGGTTGCTTGGTCTTCCTGATAAATATTTGGCATATAGTTTTGCGAAAAATGTCAGGGGGGGGGGACTGCGATAGTATTTGAGGTCTAGTTGTATACACGAATATTTTTATAAGAAATACACGCGTACGGTAATTGTGAAATAAACTTTAAAAAACATTGTTTAATTACAGACGTCATGAAGGTGATAAGATATTAATTTAAATATATTGTTTAATAATTGATGTAAATTCTAAAAACATTGCGAACTAACATTAACATGTTGATAGCTTAAGTAACGTGAAAATTTTAAAACAAAAGAAGTAGAATAAAAATTTAATACAATTAAAATTCTGTGCATTTGGTAATCTGGACCACTTCCCCAGAAAATTATTCCATAAGATATAGGCGAATGAAAATTCCCTGGGTACATAAGCTTAAGAAACATTATATTGTCGCGTGTAAATTTGGACACGGACATACGAATCAGGCTAGTAGTCTCAAACTCCTGTTGGCTGAGAAAACCCCTGACTCATTCGGGATCATAAAATGTAGTAAAATATATTTTCAAAGTTACGGTAGAGCTTAAGATATTTAAATAAGGCAAGGTTTCAATTGGAGTAGCTTATACAGTGATTTTTTTAAACAGTCGCTGCGTACAAGGTCTGTTAATTTTAGGACCCTCGTCTATTCGAAACCCTTAGCGGCCTCGAAGAAACTTGTTCGGTCCTTTAAGGATAAAATTATCAATTCACTTCATAGTACAGTAAAATTACAGTGGACAATAATAACATATAATAAGAAACAAAGCTATAAATCAGTTTTAAGTTTTCTTTTAAGTCTATAATCATACTTATTACACTATTAAAAATAGTTCATCTTTATCAATAAGAATTCAACACTGATTTAAATATTCAATAATCGTGATTTCATTCTATATAAGCGAACAGATATATTTAAGAATTTACGATCTACGTCTTTACAGCAAAACACGTTCATACGTGAACAAGATGATTAACAAAATGGTGTCATCAAAGAATTGATGATTATGCAACGAATAAATCTACATTAGCTTTTAATTTTACTCTTACAATTTTACTCGTTAGTTACACATAACTAATTATTTACTCTACTACTGATCTACTACTGAATTATTACTCTAGTCAGAAACAATAATTAAAATAATAAGATTGGCTTACGGTTTTTATTCCATTTAACTGAATCTATCTTGTCGTACTTTTAACGACTTACTTTAATACACAAAAATATGTACTTTCTTCACTTGGAGTTATAATTATAAGTACTTAAAATGGAGCTAAATCATATTGGGCAATCATAATGGACAAATCGCTACGAAATAATGGGCTATATTTTAGAATAAGGTGATGTGGAGTAGTTAGGATATTGATTCGAAAAACTGAACATATGTAGCCGCGCATCAAATCTATGAGCAGCGGCTATAGTGCTTCCCAACTAGCAAGTAATTACCATATTGATTACCTCTACCTGTCCATACTCTTCCCAATTTTTCACTAATCGTTACCTGCCCCTCCCCTCTTATGCTGTTTACAACCTGCACTACCCTTCCGCTACCTCCATCATCTAGTTTTCCGATCTGATTACTCCACAACCATTTACTGCGCTCCCTCTTGCTCTCCCTGTATCTTTTCTAACAGTTGCTACCAATTTTCGTATCCCTTTTTGATATCCCAATGTTATCCTCTCTCTCCCTACTTTTAATCCTTCGGCCAAAATTAATATCTCTTTTCGTATGCGCCGCTCCTCCTCGGTTAAATCATTCTCGATATAAATACCTGTTTCTTTTAATCTCTTCTTTTTCTCAATTATTTCTAATTTATCTTCCCAACCCTGCAATTTAATTAGCATTGGTCGAACTTTCCTCGTATCCTTCTCTTTTCCCATCCTAAAGGCATCTTTTTGCCCTACATCCCATTTTTGAGAATATCTCTTTATATATTCTCACAGTCTTTTATTGACTCATCCAACCCATATATAACTACGTTTAACTTTACCTCCTTTCTCATCCTCCGCTGCTCCCTCTCCTCTAACATTATAATCTTCTTACTTAATTATTCATTCTCCGCAGCCCATTTACTCGCACTCCTTACTATCTCACTTCTAATGTTCAAATTATCTACCTTTATGACTTTCACTTCCTTTTTATCTCCTTTAAATACTTCAACTCAATCCTTATCTCTCTTAATTCACGTAGTATCTCTTTTTGGAATTCAATGTTTTCCTTTCTCCAAGCCATCTCCCCTCCATCTAAAACTTCTCCTCTTTTTCTTTTGAGCTCATTCCCTGTTTTATCAATATTTTCCATACTCCTATTAATCGAGCTCCCACTACTTGACCTTTATATGAATTTTTCCATGATCGTATTTTCCTTAACATTCTGCTCAACCATACAAAAACAAAACATCACTTTTAGTTCTCCCTCGTGATGTAATCTTAAAACACGATATATTTTCGCAATACTTACAACTTGTTTAACTAATCACAGTTGGCAACTCTATTCATTTTGTTTACCATTATTTAAGTAAAATTTATGTTATCCGATACGCTAACGCACAAGTGATTTTTTTCTCTCTTTATCTTAACACGAGCTGCACTTAAACTGATTTTCTAGTTAATTACTCAACTCACTTATCTAAAGATATTCTTTTCTTTTCCCTGTCTTCTCACACCATACCATTATACATGGAACCATTTCTTTGCTTTTTATTCTTAAATCTTCCCTCATATATTACAATATTTCCAAGAGCGCTACTAAATAACTCATTTATCTAAATCACACAGTTCATAATAAATTAAAAACAAAATTAAATTAATTAGAAACACAAGGCATAGTCGCCACGGTGAGTTTTCAAAATGAATGAGTCCAATTCAATAGTAATTATCCATAAAAAACATAATGATTTAAGGTTGTATTTAGATCCATTTTATTTAAATCCAGCTATCAAGAGAGAAAAATTTGTCAATCAAAATTAAATATTGCTAAATATTTTTCAACTCTTGATGCCACTAGTGGATTGTGGCAAATCCAATTAGAAGTCGGAAGTGCCCGTTTATGCATTTATATTGAAACTCCGTTTGGAAGATATATATTTCGTAAATTGCTTATGGAATCTCGTCGGCTCCAGACGTTTTTAATAAATATATGAAACAAATATTTTACCCATTAGGTTGTAGTAGTATTCAAGGAATACTTGTATATTGAATTATAATAAAAGTGTTGTTAAAAGAAACACGCGATTGTTTAAATATGTAAACAAACTATGAAATAGTTTTAATAGAAAAACATTAATCATGGTGATAAAGCAAATTCCAAATTATTATCCGTTCATTATCTTATTCATAGTATTATTTCATTATCTAACAACAAATCGAACTTCATCATAAGGTGGAGTTGATACGTATGTTAACGACGTTATTGTATGGGGTCAACAAGTGGCGGATTTAAACTGCTTGGGGCCCGAGGCGGGACAAAATACGTACCGAAATTTTACACACAACAATAATCGAGAAAAAACATATATACCT